>CM053035.1:6203835-6238835 GCA_028564925.1 Lithobates sylvaticus
ACACCGGGGGAGGGAAAATGGCTAATTGGGGCCCAATTTGGACATTTTCACTTAGGGGTGTACTGACTTTTGTTGCCGAGTGAGAGCAATAACGCCAACTTTAACACACCTGCTCCCCATTCACACCTGAGACCTTGTAACACTAACCAGTCACATGACACCGGGGGAGGGAAAATTGCTAATTGGGACCAATTTGGACATTTTCACTTAGGGGTGTACTGACTTTTGTTGCCAGTGGTTTAGCCATTAATGGCTGTGTGTTGAGTTATTTTGAGGGGACGGCAAATTTACACTGTTATACAAGCTGTACACTCACTACTTTACATTGTAGACAAGTGTCATTTCTTCAGTGTTGTCACATGAAAAGATTTACACAAATGTAAGGGGTGTACTTACTTTTGTGAGATACTATATGGGGGGGGGGTTCGGTCTGCATCAAACCCCAATCGGTTTCTTTCCTCTTAAATGAACAAAGCACACCTTCTTCACTTTTTTAAGGAGCGCTCCGCAGTTCAGACTGCCCCCCCTGAGGGCAGTTGCATCCCTTTGGCACATTTTCGGGCGCCCTCTGAAGTCTGCGGTCAGCCCAAATGAAGCGAGCCCAGAACTGGCGGACTGACTTCATCATAAAACCGGCCCTGTTTATTTGTCATGGTGATGGAATGTTTCCTCTGCTGCCGGTCGCATCTGAAGTGTGATTTTTATACTCTTCCCGGCGTTTAGTCATAATTCTATTTACAGACACTTCAAAGCGGCCGGATGACGTCTCCGCGCACGGAAAGGTCACTGAAAGCGCCGCAGTTTCGGATGAGTTTTCGGGGTCTACACTGATTTTTCTGGGCCCCTTTGAGGGCCGTTATGGTGGGGGGTTCTTGGATCAAATGTGGTGTCCTTTCTTATCAGTGTCCAGTAGGGGGCACTCCACTGTCCTTTATGGCTGGGATGGCGCCCCCTTGGAGTGGCTGTTCTGGTCCGGTCATGTGATGCGGCTCCCCTGAGACGGCTATTGTGACTGCAGGGGAGAGGAGGGAGGGCGACAATGTATGTGCCATCGAAGCCTATGGGTGAGGTCACCGCTCCAGGCTTTACTAGCCATAGGCGGAGTGCTCTCTCCTTTCCCCTGCAGCCGCTACTGGCTGACGCAGGGGATTAAGTGACTGGACTGGAGCGGAGCTGAAATTAGGTAACTACTGTGTATACGTCTTACTTACACAGGTTAGTTAGAAGGGGGACAGTTGCAAGGCTAGTTAGGTGTAAATTTTTCATTCAGTCTACATGGTTCAGCCCATAGGTGTGTGCACCCCAACGCTCAAACGCGCGCCTTTCTCTGCAGCCTCAGCTGCACTGGACAGTGAATGAATGGGAAGTGCTCTGTGCTGAGCGGCTTCCTGTTCGTTCACAAACTGACGCATAGTAAACAGTTTACTATGCTTCAGCTGTGAATGAACAGTGTGTGTTCATTTAGAAAAGGAAGGCGCAGGTAAATGACAAATTTACTAGCTCCTTCCCCCATTCTCCATCCTGAAGCATCCCCTGCAGCAGCTGGGAGAGGAGGGAAGCCAGTAGGACTGTGGGGGGTGGGCAACATGGAGAAAGCCTGGGCGGTAGGGGTAATCGGCACTGCACGTAGCCCTGGCACACCCTCTGCACGCGCCTGTTCAGCCATTGTTTTTAAAGTAATACTAAACACACCGTGTAATTTACATTGTCCCTTCTAATTTTCTATGTAGATGGCGCTGTAATTCTATTAAAAAAAATAATCCACTCCCTTTTTTCCTAATTGATAAACGGCGGTCACATGACCCGGCTCTCTCCCAGCCTGTCTGCAGGGAAACATAAGCAGGAGAAGCTTCTAGTCCTGCCGGTCACATGTTCAAAATAAGACAAAAACGCCTCTGGAATACAGAGTATAAATAAATATCAAACTGTTTTAAATTGTAATACAAATATATATTTGAAACGAAAGGTTTATCAATAACATGGGGGTGGGCGGGTTTTTGGCAGTCACAAGCTGCGTCACGCCCCCTCCAGCCTGTGTCTTAGAATAAGAGGGAGGTGAAGCCTCCAACAATCTTCATGTAATACCCCCCCCCCCCCATTGAGTTTATGGGTCTTGGAGGAGGGAGGGAGTGGCCTGTCATTGTGTATACGCCCACATGTGACTTTTTATAGTCACATGGGCTGCTCAGGAAATGCTCCAGCATAGAAACTCACTGAGCATGTGCAGAGCGGCCAACACCGCTCTGCAAAAATCCCTAGCTGATGTGGGGACATGGACAGAAGGGGGAGATAGAGAGCAGCAGGATCAACCAGGTTTTTTTTTTTTTTTGTGGAATACAGAAGAGGAATCTCGTAGTGATGAGTATGACCGGCATGGAATACACCATTTTATTGTTTTTTTCGTTTTATGATGTGTGTTTAGTGACACTTTAGTGGTGGAAGGCGCTAATGTGTGCAGTCTTTTTATTCTTTTTATTCTTTTTATTCTTTTTTATTTTTTGGTGTCTGTGGTTTTGCCTAAAGACACTGGCAGCTCATAAAAACACACGATTGTTGGTAATGTAGTAAAAACAAATGAAAAGACGCAACCCCCGGCCTAGTGTTTTGCATCCCCTTTCTTACCCCGTCCTCCCCCCCTTTTTTTTTTTTAACCCCTCTTTGGGCTGCGGGCTTGGCAGTCCCCGCGGCGCTGAAAGAGTTGAGCGTGCGATGGGGCAGGTCTCGCCATGTGCTTGCTGTTATGTCTGGCAGCCTGACCGCTCTCCGGGGGATCGTGTGCGGTTTCAGACATCGCTTTAGAGCATTCTTCGAATACCCACAAAAAAACATTATGTAAAAACGCGTCAATGTGGACCACATCAAACTCTGCAGCCTCGGCCCATCCCCCCCCCCCCCCCCCACCACCTCTTGTTTGTTCCTGGGGATCCTCAGATGCTGTTGTAGGTGCCGTGCCATGTGCGGCTCGTCACGCTGTGAGCGCAGCGTCATGCAGATATTGGCCTGAGAGGAGGCAGCGGCGGCTGTCTGCTCCTCCACACTTCAGGGATCGCTTGTGTTTTTATTTTATTTTTATTGCCTAAAGGTAATGCTGGCCCTTCAGGCAGCAAAGGGGAGCCAGGTGCAGCCGTCAAAAGGGGGTAGCCGGGTGCAGCCGTCAAAAAGGGGTAGCCGGGTGCAGCCGTCAAAAAGGGGTAGCCGGGTGCAGCCGTCAAAAAGGGGTAGCCGGGTGCAGCCGTCAAAAAGGGGTAGCCGGGTGCAGCCGTCAAAAGGGGGGAGCCAGGTGCAGTCTTCAAAAGGGAGCAGCCAGGTGCAGTCGTCAAAGGGGGGGGGGGGCCAGGTGCAGCCGTCAAAAAGGGGTAGCCGGGTGCAGCCGTCAAAAGGGGGGAGCCAGGTGCAGTCTTCAAAAGGGAGCAGCCAGGTGCAGTCGTCAAAGGGTGGGGGGGGGGCCGGCGCCTGGGGGGGGGGGGCCAGGTGCAGTCGTCAAAGGGGGGGGGCCAGGTTCAGCTGTCAAAGGGGGGGGGAGGCAGGTTCAGCCGTCAAAGGGGGGGGGGGGGAGAGCCAGGTTCAGCCGTCAAAGGGGGGGGAGCCAGGTTCAGCCGTCAAAAGGGGGGGGAGCCAGGTTCAGCCGTCAAAAGGGGGGGGGGAGAGCCAGGTTCAGCCGTCAAAAGGGGGGGGGGAGCCAGGTTCAGCCGTCAAAAGGGGGGGGGGCCAGGTTCAGCCGTCAAAAGGGGGGGGGGAGCCAGGTTCAGCCGTCAAAAGGGGGCGGGGAGCCAGGTTCAGCCGTCAAAAGGGGGCGGGGAGCCAGGTTCAGCCTTCAAGGGGGAGGGGGGGCAGGTTCAGCCGTCAAGGGGGAGGGGGGGCAGGTTCAGCCGTCAAGGGGGCGGGGGGGCAGGTTCAGCCGTCAAGGGGGAGGGGGGGCAGGTTCAGCCGTCAAGGGGGCGGGGGGGGGCAGGTTCAGCCGTCAAGGGGGCGGGGGGGGGGCAGGTGCAGCCGTCAAGGGGGCGGGGGGCAGGTGCAGCCGTCAAGGGGGGGGGGGTGCGGCGGCATGTGCAGCTGGCATTAAAGTGAACCTGTCCTTAGGAGAATTTCTACAGACTGATCATGTATAGATAATTGAAAAACCTGAGAGCTATGAAGTTTGAGATTGCTCCTCATTTCGTGTTCCACAAGATGGTCACCAGGACAAAGAGGGTAAATCGCCCCCCAATGGGGAGGGCATAAATTCCTTTTTCTTACTCTAACCAAAGATAGAAAACCCATTTTTGTCTGGAGTTCTGTTTTGACTGGCATTGGAGGGGAGGGGTCTGAGCTCTGACTTGAAGAAAAGTCAGTATTTGCATGCAATACCTTTCTTAATTCAGAAGTTCTTGGGGGTGCTGTTGAGTAAATTTTAGTACAAGCCCAGGGTGCATTGGTGTAGCCGAGTCATTGGGGCAAAGTGTTCTCTTTGGCCTTTTTGGTAGACATCATGTGACTTTTGCTCTGCTCCAATCCGCAGGTATTTTGAAGGAGGCGTGTCCTCGGTGTACCTCTGGGATCTGGACCACGGATTCGCTGGCGTGATCCTCATTAAGAAAGCTGGCGACGGCTCCAAGAAGATCAAAGGCTGCTGGGACTCCATCCACGTGGTGGAAGTACAGGTAACAGCGCCCCCGCCAGGCCACAGGCTGGATGTGCATCTCGTTTTGAATGACATTTGAGCATCTTCTCAGTCAAGACATGTCCAGCTTTGAGATTACCCCAAAATGTATTAGTTTGTTTCTGGGGGCCATTAAAACCGAATGCCCATTCCGAGCAATCGAAAATATGCCGGTGTTGTGTCCTGTGCCAAATATATCCTCCTTATTGCACCATTACAGCAACATAGTTTACCCTGAATTGCCCTTCCCTCTCCCTTTTTCCCCCCTGGCCACCATAATTACCCCAACCTAAAATCAAGGGGGGGGGGGCGTTGGTGAAATATCATGGTCTAAACAGACCCCTGATGTCTCACTTTTGAGGCAAAGGAGATAGAGGACATGGTTATCAACCCCCCCCCCCCCCCCCATCTCTACACAGAATGAATGAACAGGAATAGCTCTGTACAGAGCTTTCCTGTTCATAAACCCAGGGGGCGCACACGAGGGGGGGGCCCCCAGGGAAGCAGAAAGAAGGGGAACCTGGACAGAAGGGGTAGCGGGGGGGGGGCATTGACTGGAACTGAGCCCCCTTCCTTCGGCAGGAGCTAAATGCTGGCGGGTGGGAGAGGAGGAGAGACGCCTTTCAGCTGCTGCAGGAGGAAAAGGGTATTGGTTCCTGTAAATGCTGCTGCGTCTCCTGTCCAGCAGAAAGAAGGGAACCTGGACAGAAGGGGCAGCGGTAAATGCTGCTGCGTCTCCTGTCCAGCAGAAAGAAGGGAACCTGGACAGAAGGGGCAGCGGGGGTGACATTCACTGGAACTGAGCCCCTTTCTTCAGCAGTAGCTGAATGCTGGCGTGTGGGAGAGGAGGAGAGCCGCCTTTCAGCTGCTGCAGGAGGAAAAAGGGTATTGGTTCCTGTAAATGCCGCCACTTCTCCTGTTCAGGTTCCAGGGGCTGGCAAGGAAGGGATGCGATCTACCAGTTACCTGGGGTGGGGGGGCAGGCAGCAGAAAGAAGGGGAACCTGGACAGAAGGGGCAGCAGGGGTGGCATTGGCTGGAACTGAGCCCCTTTCCTTCGGCAGTAGCTGAATGCTAGCGGGTGGGAGAGGAGGAAAGACGCCTTTCAGCTGCTGCAGGAGGAAAAGGTTATTGGTTCTTGTAAATGCTGCCGCTTCTCCTGTCCATGTTCTGTGGGGTCGGCAAGGAAGGGATGCGATCGACCAGTTACCTGGAGGGGGGGGGGGGGGGCAGCAGAAAGAAGGGTAACCTGGACAAAAGGGGCAGCTGGGGTGGCATTGACTGGAACTGAGCCCCTTTTCTTCGGCAGTAGCTGAATGCTGGCGGGTGCTGCAGGAGGAAAGCCGCCTATTCAGGTGCTGCAGGAGGAAAGCCGCCTATTCAGGTGCTGCAGGAGGAAAGCCGCCTATTCAGGTGCTGCAGGAGGAAAGCCGCCTATTCAGGTGCTGCAGGAGGAAAGCCGCCTTTTCAGGTGCTGCAGGAGGAAAAGGGTATTGGTTCCTGTAAATGCTGCCGCTTCTCCTGTCCAGGTTCTGTGGGGCCGGCAAGGAAGGGATGCGATCTACCAGTTACCTGGGGGGGGGGGGGGGAGCGGGCAGCAGAAAAAAGGGGAACCTGGACAGAAGGGGCAGCGCGGGTGGCATTGACTGGAACTGAGCCCCTTCCTTCAGCAGTAGCTGAATGCTGGCTGGCTGGTGGGAGAGGAGGAGAGCCGCCTTTCAGCTGCTGCAGGAGGAAAAAGGGTAACTGTAAATGCTGCCACTTCTCCTGTTCAGGTTCCAGGGGCCGGCAAGGAAGGGATGCGATCTACCAGTTACCTGGAGGGGGGGCGGGCAGCAGAAAGAAGGGGAACCTGGACAGAAGGGGCAGCGGGGGTGGCATTGGCTGGAACTGAGCCCCTTTCCTTCGGCAGTAGCTGAATGCTGGCGGGTGGGAGAGGAGGAGAGCCGCCTTTCAGCTGCTGCAGGAGGAAAAGGGTATTTGTTCCTGTAAATGCTCCTGCGTCTCCTGTCCAGCAGAAAGAAGGGAACCTGAACAGAAGGGGCAGCGGGGGTGGCATTTACTGGAACTGAGCCCCTTTCCTTCGGCAGTAGCTGAATGCTAGCGGGTGGGAGAGGAGGAAAAGACGCCTTTCAGCTGCTGCAGGAGGAAAAGGTTATTGGTTCCTGTAAATGCCGCCGCTTCTCCTGTCCAGGTTTCAGGGGCAGGCAAGGAAGGAATGCGATCTACCAGTTACCTACCTGGGATTGACAGGTTGTCGACCCTCCGGCTCTATATGTAATGAGAGTTGAAGTTCCCCATCGAAGTCTCCTACCTTTTTTATATTTTCAGAGTCCTGTTCAGTGTCTGATCTTCGTTCGGAATTGATTTAAGACCCCCTTTTTTTTTTCCCCCTCTCCATTGCTCTGTACTGGCAGAGCTGAGTAATAGCCACACCCATCACAAGTGTTTTCAAAGACCTTGCACTGCAGAGACGGGTGGGGGCGTGTCTGACCAGAGAAGGGGTGTGCCAGCTATAACAGGGCTTGACCAAGTGCTGATTTCTTGGTGCATCAGGTCTTTTCTCCATCTCTATTGCACTGCACAGTCGTATCGGCTGGATTTGGGCGTCACTGTGATGCTTGCGGTTCCATTAACAAGTGTCTGTTGTCTCCCCGGGTTACAGGAGAAGTCAAGCGGCCGCACTGCCCATTACAAACTGACCTCTACTGTGATGTTGTGGCTGCAGACCAACAAGACCGGGTCTGGCACTATGAACCTCGGGGGAAGCCTCACCCGACAGGTAGGTCCCCGTCCCACCTCTGCCACCTCCTTCCTGTCCGGTCCGTATTCTTTTAATCCTCATTCATAATTGTATTTCAGATGGAGAAAGATGAAACTGTGAGCGACTCTTCCCCGCACATAGCAAATATCGGACGGTTGGTAGAGGTAAGCGTTCTCCCAAATCTTTGCTTCTTACAGAACCTTAAAAAGTAGAAGGGTGTGTCATAGACACCCCGCCCCTTTTAATCGCCGGACCCGCTGATTGGCTCCTGCTGTTTCCATCAACGGTGGGAGTGGGTAGCCGGTGGCGCGGACCCCAGACCCAGAAGTGTCGGATCACTTACTAGGTAAGCCCCGACGCATGTATATGTAATGTGTCGGTCTTTAAAGGGGTTGTAAAGGTTTGTGTTTTTTCACCTTAATGCATCCTCTGCATTAAGGTGAAAAAAACACCTGTCATTGACCGGCCCCCCTACCCCAGCCATTTTACTTACCTGAGCCCTACTTGACCCACAGGGACGTGCTGTCTCTCTGCCTGGGGTTCTTGGCTGTTGATTGGCTAGATTGATAGCACAGCCATTGGCTCCCGCTGCTGTCAATCAAATCCAATGACGCGAGCACCAGGGGGCGGTGCCGAGTCCTGCATTCGGCCTCTATGGACGCCGATTGCTGGACTTGGGAGCGCGCCTGCAAGCTAACCCCCCCCCCCCCCCCGGGAGAGTGCTTCTCCCAGAGGGTTATCTGATGTGGGGAGGAGCCGTGAGAGCCGCCGGGGGACCCAGAAGACGAGGTTCAGGGCCACTCTGTGCAAAGTGAGCTGCACAGCGGAGGCAAGTATAATGTGTTAGTTTATTTTATTTTTAAATAACAAACCTTTAGTGTCACTTTAAGCTGTTAAACTAAGCCCCGTCCCTTCCTCAGCAGAGAAAGACGGATGCCACTAAGGCAGACCGTAGTTTATGCAGTTAATTTTGCAAGAAAAAAAAATTGCTTGATTTCCCCCATCAACACAGTCGGTGTCGAAGGTGGAATCCCTCCAGCAGAGCTGGTATGTCTTCCGGGGGGGGGGGGGGGGGGGGGGGGGGGGGGGGGGGGGGGGGGGGGGGGGGGGGGGGGGGGGGGGGGGGATGGAAATCAACAACACAGTGATTAGCCGCTGGCAATAATCACATACCAGAAATCCAACATGCTGGTTTCACCCAAGTCAATTGATGGATCAACTTGGGTACAATCGGCCCTGCCCATATATGGATTGAATCTTGGCTAGTCCCTGCAGAACCGGCCAAGATTTGACCCCCATCTATAACCGGCTTTATTCTACAAAGACTGAGCCGCATAGCGTGTGTGCGTGTGCGTGTGCGTGTGTGTTGATGGTCCTCTCACATCATGGGATTTGTCTTGTTTTCATTTTTCAGGACATGGAGAACAAAATCAGGAGCACCCTGAACGAGATCTACTTTGGAAAGACCAAGGACATAGTCAACGGGTTGAGGTAACGCCAACACTTCTGCGCTTCGCGCGCCCTAAATCTAGGGACCACAATCCATCCTGTATGTCCCGTGTCTTCCGTCCTGAGCCGGACAAATCTCCGGAGTTGGGTCACCAGTGTGCCGAACAGCCACATGAAGGTTTTCCCGTCTTTTGGCACCTGGTATTCCCTGACTCCTCCAAAAATTGTCTGTTTTTAGGTCCTAAATTGGATTGGCTCACTTACCAATACAGCTCCAGTCTAGCCAAAAGTTTTCAAGTTTTTGAATGGAGTGGGGGGAGGGTTTAGAACACCGGTGACCAATCTAAGGGCCCCTTTGCAGAACTCGGCAATCAGTATTGGAAGCATTTTATAATGACCGGGATCTCCAGCAGTCTCTGTAGGCTCTTCAGTCTCCATCCACCACCAGCATCTGATCCGCTCCTCCAGTATGTCCCAAGTCTGAGTCTCCAAATATTGTGTGGCCCTGTGGAACTGTCAGGGGCCCCAATTGAGGCCCACTACATAAAATATTGTGTGGCCCTGTGGAGCTGTCAGGGGCCCCAATTGAGGCCCAGAACATCTTACAAGTTGCCAACCACTAGTTTTAAATCCTTTTTATTATTATTTTTATTATTATTATTATTATTATTAATAATAATAATATTATCATTCAGAATTTATATAGCGCCAGCAGTTTGCGCAGCGCTTTACAACATCAGGGAAGACAGTACAATTACAATACAATTCAATACAGGAGGGATCCGAGGGCCCTGATCCTCAGAGCTTACAATCTAGAAGGGAAGGTCAAGTGGAAACAAAAAGCTAATAACTGTTGGGGATGATCAGATGGACAAAATTAAAATATACAGTTGTTCGGTGTGGGTAGGATAGGCTTTCCTGAAGAGGAGAGTTTTCAGGGATCGTCTAAAAGCTCATAGAGTAGGAGATGAACGGACCGATTGGGGTAAGGAGTTCCATAGGCTTGGAGAGGTTCTGGAAAAGTATTTTAGGGTTGATATATAAAAACTGGAACACTGAGAATCTGGTGCAGCTCTGCATGGTAACCAATCGGCTTCTAACGTCAGCTTGTTTAAATAAAGGGGTTGTAAACCCTCCCCTTTCTTCACCTCAATGCATTTTATACATGAGGTGAAAAACCTATTGTTGTGCACCAGCCCCCCGCTTTACTCACCTGAGCCCCCTCGTTGCCACGCCGGAGACGCATGCACCCTCTCTGGCCGGTGTCTCGGCTCTTGATTGGGAAAAATTGATAGCAGCGCAGCCATTGGCTGTCAATCAAATCCAATGATGCAGGGGGGCGGTGGCGGTGGCGGTGCCAAGTCCTGCTGTGTGTGTCTATGGACGCAGGAGCGCGCCCGCACAGGTGCCCCGAAGGAGAGCTCTTTTACAACGGGTCGTTCGATGCGGGGAGGAGCCAGGAGCGCCACGGAAGGACCCCAGAAGAGGAGGATCAGGGCTACTCTCTGCAAAACCAACCGCACAGACGAGGTAAGTATAACATGTTTTAAAAGGGAACCTTTTTAGTGTCCCCTTTAAGCTTTAAAAATGGAAGCTGATTGGTTACCATGCAGAGCTGCGCCAGATTTTGCGCTCTCCAGTTTTGGTAAATCTCCCCCGTTTTGTGTCCCAGTAAGGCCCCTTTCACACTGGGGTGGTGCGGGCGTCTGCGGTAAAGCAGCGCTATATTTAGCGCTGCTTTACCGTCGTTTTAGCCGTGGTGTTTGGCTGCTAGCGGGGCGGTTTTAACCCCAGCTAGCGGTCGAAAAAGGGGTTAAAATCCACCGCAAAGCGGCGGTATTGCCGCGCTGTCCCATTGATTTCAATGGGTAGGAGCGGTATAGGAGCGGTGAATACACGGCTCCTTCACCGCTCCAAAGATGCTGCTAGCAGGACTTTTTTTTTTACCGTCCTGCTAGCGCACCGCTCCATGGTGAAAGCCCCCCCCGGCTTTCACACTGGAGTGAAAGGACACGCTTTTTTCAGGCGCTATACACACGCTTCGGTGTGAAAGGGGCCTTAGGGGGACTCTTCCTCACTTCTTGTCCTGGTGACACACATGGCATGTCGGGGGCAGGAAGTGAAGGGGAATCTAAGGCCCCTTTCACACCGGGGCGGTTTTCAGGCGGTACAGCGCTAAAAATAGCGCTCTGTACACCGCCTGAAAAAACCGGCCCCATTCCCTCCAGTGTGAAAGCCGGCGGGGCTTTCACACTGGAGCGGTGCGCTAGCAGGACGGTAAAAAAAGTCCTGCTAGCAGCATCTTTGGAGCGGTATAGGAGCCGTGTATTTACCGCTCCTACCCATTGATTTCAATGGGACACCGCGGTAATGCGGCCGCAAAGCGGCGCTACTGCAGCGCTTTGCGGGGGATTTTAACCCTTTGTCGGCCGCTCGCGCGGGGGGGGGGGGGGGTAAACCACCCCGCGAGTGGCCAAATACCGTGGATAAAATGACGGTAAAGCAGCGCTAAATATAGCGCTGCTTTACCGTCACCGCGGCTCCCCGCCCCAGTGTGAAAGGGGCCTAAGACAAAATAAAACACTGACCGGTTCCAACGCTTCCTCGCTCCATCCAACATTTTGGCTGTAGATGGGATTTAACCTGCCAGGACAATTCTACTTTTACAATTCTAATTGTACTTCTACTTTGGCTGGTCTGGATGAGGCGAGTGCCGGCCGTCCTGACAGGTCCTCTTTTTAGATTTGTCCCGGTCCTGTGTGTCTGTCATTGTCCCTGTGTCCCGTCTCATTCCATCTTCTCTCTCTCTTCTCCTCCTGATGTGATTTTCATGTATAGATCTATAGACGCAATCCCCGACAACGTTAAGTTTAGACAACTCCAGCGGGAGCTGTCTCAGGTGTTGACACAGCGGCAGATCTACCTACAGCCCGATAACTAGAACCCAGGTACCCACCGCGTGCCAGTCACCACTGCCCGCCCCCCGCGCCGGTGCCCGCATGGTGTGCGCCCAGGAGATCCTGTCACAGCAGTGCTGCCAGGCTGCATGGCTCGGTACCCGTTGGGGCAGCACTGAACCTCCTCTGTAGTGCATGTGGGGTGTCCACTGGAGCGGCCCCAGGCTTGTCAGTTGGGTCAGGACTCGGTGTGTGGCATGTGTTAAGATTTCGAGGGGGAATTATTGCTCTGCCTACAGGACCAGGGACTGACGGGTTTAAAAGGTAACGTCATCCAAAGCTTTTTTTTTTTTTAAATTGTGGGTGGATGCAAGTGTCCCCTCCCCCACAGTTGTCCTTGTCCTATCCTAGTCTCATTGGGGTCCAGGTTCTTTTAAAAAGAAAATCTGAACTATTTCCAGGTGTTCCCTAATTTCCGCTTCCAGGATTTCCTGTTTGTCTCTCGTGCCAGAAAGGATGGCCGCCTTGGTAACAGTAGCCACAAGCCGAGCGTCTGCCACAACCATCTGTGTTGCAGCAGCCAATCAGATTCTGCCTAGCATGCATTTAGCGCTGGCTATGAAGCGAAAAGGATAAATCGCTTTTGCTTTAGGGGAGCACAGACAGTTCATCTTTCATAACGCAGACCCTGGTGTGTGATGGGAAGGGTGGGGGTGGGGGGGGGGGGTGTGAGGACACGCTGCATGGAGTGACTAACACTGAGTGGAGTTTACTGAGACGCATGTCACCTAACTATATCTACTGAGAGTGGAACCCACAGCATCAGAGCGGGTCTCCCCTACTGTTATCAATGAAGAAGTGTATATAGCTCCGACATATACCGCAGTGCTGTACAGAGAACACTGAGCCAGTCACATCAGTCTCTGTACCAGAGGAGCTTACACTCTAATGTCCCCTCCCCCCACAGTCACACTATATTATTATTATTATTATTATTATTAGTTTATTATTATTATTATTCATGTATATAGCTCCGACATATACCACAGTGCTGTACAGAGATCACTGATCCATTTGCCAGAGGAGCTTACACTCTAATGCCCCTCCCCCATAGTCACACACATTATTATTATTATACATTTATATAGCTCCGACATATACCGCAGCGCTGTACAGAGAACACTGAGCCAATCACATCAGTCTCTGTACCAGAGGAGCTTTCACTCTAATGTCCCCTCCCCCCACAGTCACACCAGTCTCTGTACAGAGGAGCTTACACTCTAATGTCCCCTCCCCCCACAGTCACATCAGTCTCTGTACAGAGGAGCTTACACTCTAATGTCCCTCCCCCCCACAGTCACATCAGTCTCTGTACAGAAGAGCTTACACTCTAATGTCCCCCCTCCCCCACAGTCACATCAGTCTCTGTACCAGAGAAGCTTACACTCTAATGTCCCCTCCCCCCTACAGCCCCACACTATTATTATTCATTTATATAGCCCTGACAAATACCACAGTGCTGTACAGAGACCACTGTTACATTTGCCAGAGGAGCTTACACTCTAATGTCCCCCCACAGTCCCACACTATTATTATATATTCATATAGCTCTGACATATACTGCAGTGCTGTACAGAGATCACTGAGCCAGTCACATCAGTCTCTGTACAGAGGAGCTTACACTCTAATGTCCCCTCCCCCACAGTCACATCAGTCTCTGTACAGAGGAGCTTACACTCTAATGTGCCCTCCCCCCACAGTCACATCAGCCTCTGAACCAGAGGAGCTTACACTCTAATGTTGGACAATTTCTGTCTGCAATGAGCACTGTGATGAAGAGGGACAGAAGTCCTCATATCAGGTGGTTTAGTGTAAGCAGTAAATTGATATTTGTTCCGCGGGGGAGGAGCTACGCCTACTATTGGATATTATTGATCCTGTAGGGAAAACGTTATCAGATCTTTTATAGATCTTAAACGGTGATCCACCTTTTTTTGTATGTGTGGTGTGCAGATCCTGGAGCCCACCACCAGAGTCCCCCCCCCCCGAGAGACACAACACACCAATCAGATGGTTCATAGCAAACGTTGAGATTTCAGTTCTGGGCTGGACGACCCCCTTTCATCCCTCTCCCCTCCCCCGGCTTATTTTATCTTTTCCAACTGACCAATCTGACCGATCCTCTGATTATCATTAACTCGCTATAACGATCACCTGACCTCATCCGCATGTCCGGATTTACTAAAGAGATCATTTAATTGGCTCATCTCTCTGAACATAACGCCCAATGCCGGCTAAGATCCCAAACAGAATTCCCGCCCCTCCTCCCCAGGAACTCCTTCATTTCAGGTCATCGTATTTGGAGCCGACTGGTTGGGTTTATTACCCAGAAGAAGTGAAGACGACTGAAGCATGAATTGGAGGATATAAAGATGATCCCCCCCCCCCCCCCCCCCCCCCTGTAAAGGGTCCAGGGGGGTCTCATACTGGCGGCCCTCCAGCTGTTTGTGAAACTACAATTCCCATGAGGCATTGCAAAGCTGACAGTAATAAGCATGACTCCTCCCACAGGCTGAGGCATTATGGGACTTCAGGTAGTTCAGCAGCAGCTGGAGGGCCGCCAGTTTGATACCCCCTGGTATAGACTCATCGGGGGGGGGGGGGTAGGAGCTCCCAGAAAAGTGTCTCTTTAATATTAAACCCAAACAAATGGCATATCGCAGCTTTCCAATACATAGATGTGGCGGCTGCATTCCTTTTCTTTTCTTTAGGCTTTTTCTGGTGAACTGGCCAGTAGCACCACTGTGGATGAAGGAGCACAGGAGGCACAGCAAAGACAGCTGCATTGTTAGTCTGGGGGGGGTTGGATGGACTAGCAGGTTTGAATACACTAACAAATTGAAGCAAACTGCAGCCCCCCCCCCCCCCTCCCTTATGGGATAAAGCTTTTACAAGCTGATCATTGTAAGTAGGGATGTGAGTACCAATACTTTTAGTTACCATATATACTCAAGTATAAGCCGAGTTTTTCAGCACATTTTTTTTTGTGCTGAAAATGCCCCCCCCTCGGCTTATACTCGAGTCAAGCACTTTTCTGCAGCAGAAAATGACATTTTACAACCCAACTTTGGGGCCCCGTATCTTGGTATGCTAACCCAGTGGACCTAGCACTACAACATATCCAAAGATGGGGTTCCTACTACTAAGTGGCCCCGAGATACAGGGCCCCAAAGTCGGTTTGGAAAATGTCATTCTCTGCTGCAGAAAAGTGCTTGACATTTTCCGAACCCGAATTTGGGGGCCCCGTATCTCGGAGACACTTGGTGCTAGGAACCCCAATCTTTGGATTTGTTGTAGTGTTGGCTCCACTGGGTTTGAATACCAAATTTGGGGTTCCTAGCACCAAGTGTCCCCGAGATACGGGGGACCCGACTTTGGGGCCCCCGTATCTTGGTGTGCTAACCCAGTGGACCTAGCACTACAACATATCTAAAGATAGGGTTCCTACTACTAAGTGGCCCCGAGATATGGGGCCCCAAAGTCAGTTCAGAAAATGTCATTCTCTGCTGCAGGAAATTGCTTGACATTTTCCGAACCCGAATTTGGGGCCCCCGTATCTCGGGGACATTTGGTGCTAGGAACCCCAAATTTGGTATTCAAACCCAGTGGAGCGAACACTACAACAAATCCAAAGATTGGGGTTCCTAGCACTAGGTGACCCCGAGATACAATCCCCCATAGTCGGTCAACTGTGTCCATCTGCAGCAATGTCATTTCGGGACCCTTTGGGTCCAGAGAACCCAAATTTTAGCTGCAGCTAAGGGGGCCTCTAGAAACCCTTAACTACCAAGTTTGAAGTTCGGGGGGACCTATGGCTGCAATATGGCACAGTGAGGCTGCAAAGGGGCATTGTTTACCCTCTTTTCCACTTACAGTAGCTGCGCATTTCTCACCCTAGGCTTATACTCGAGTCAAGCACTTTTCTGCAGCAGAGAATGACATTTTCCGACCCGACTTTGGGGCCCGTATCTCAGGGCCACTTGGTGCTAGGAGCCCCAAATATGGTGTGCAAACCCAGTGGAGCCAACACTACAACAAATCCAAATTCAGTAACCCCCGAGGTACGGGGACCCAAAGTCGGTCAACTGTGTCATCTGCAGCAATGTCATTTCGGGACCCTAAAGACCCCAAATGTTGGCTGCAGCGAAGGGGGCATCTAGGAACCCTTAAAGAGGGATTGCACCAAAAAAATAAAAAATATTAAAAGCCACCAGCTACAGATACTGCAGCTGCTGACTTTTAATTAATGGACACTTACCTGTCCCGGGGTCCAGCGATGTCGGCAGCCGAAGCCGAGAAATCGCTCGGTTCTCGGCTGCTGCTTCCCGCCATTCTCATTGAGGGAATCAGGAAGTGAAGCGTTGCGGCTTCACTTCCCAGTTCCCTACTGCGCATGCGCAAGTCGCGCAGCGCGATGAGAATGCTCCGCGCTGTCTCTGGGACCCGTGTGTGTCCCAGCAGACAGCGCGGTGGGACAGGAAGAGGCTTAGACTCTCGTGGGAGTCTATTCCCGGAAGTGGGTGCAAATACCTGTCTTAGACGGGTATCTGCACCCCCCTCCCCCCCTGAAAGGTACCAACTGTGACACCAGAGGGGGGGGGGGGGGGGCTCTGATGAGCAGAAGTTCCACTTTAGGGTGGAATTCCGCTTTAACTACAGAGTTTGAAGTTTCGGGGACCTATGGCTGCAAATGGGCACAGTGAGGCTGCAAATGGGCACAGTGAGGCTGCAAATGGGCACAGTGAGGCTGCAAATGGGCCATTGTTGACCCTCTTTTCCACTTACAGTTGCTGCGCATTTCTCACCCTAGGCTTATACTCGAGTCAATAAGTTTTTCCCATTTTTTTTGTGGTAAAATTAGGTGCTCGGCTTATATTCGGGTCGGCTTATACTCGCGTACCGTATTTATCGGCGTATAACACGCACCCCAAGTTTATTAGGGCATTTTAAGGAAAAGTTTTTTAGGAGGGAGGTTTAGGGGGAAAAAAAAAACTTACATTTAAGCGCCATTGCAGCCTTGCCCAGCGTCATTTGCAGCCTTGCCACGTTTAAATTTCCCGCCGCCGAGACAGACCGCGCGTGCGCCGCCGGAAAAGACAGAGCCGACTGTTCGGCTCCGCTCGCGGTCCCGCCTCCCTGCTGTTTCGGGAGCGAGCGCAGGGAGGCGGACTACGAGCGGAGCTGAACAGTTGGCCTTGTCTTTTCCGGCGGCGCTTCGGGCTTTTCTGGCGGCGCTCGCTATTTTTCGGCGCCCCTCACTATTTTTCGGCGCTGCTCGCTATTTTTGTCAGCTCATAACACGCACCCACGACTTTCCCCCGATTTTAAGGAGGAAAAAGTGCGTGTTATACGCCGATGAATACGGTACTTACCGATGCCCACCGCAACTGTTTTTGTTTTAACTTCAGCTGTCGGCAATGGTACAAAACATTGAAAAGTTATTAAATTTAAAAAAAAATTTAATTTGGCACTTTTTTCAATGTGAAATGTGTTAGTGAATATTTTTACACATATATATTAACAAAGCAAACAAAAAAAAAAAGTTTTTGTTTATCGTTTATAAAATAGATGTGAAAACAAGCAGGAAAATAATAATTAAATGGAGGATAAATGGGGCGTTCATTAAGGCTGATTGGAGTAAATTAAGGGGTTAAACAGAGGATCATTTGTTCATCCCTTTTTGATATGAAGAAACAAAAAGATAAAAAAAAGAAACAATGTTTCTTTTTTTTTTATTTTAGTGTTTCAGAGCTGAGCAATGTTGTTAATAAACACTGCCAGCTGCATTTTTTTTTTTTTTTTTGACGGCTCCAATTACTGGACTTTTTTAGCACGGGGGAGACCCGCTGACAGCTCAATGAGCCTGAAAGTATCTACAACTACTTGTGTAAATACTCGGTACCGGATACTATTATCGGTGCAACCCCAATTTATAAGCACCCCTGTAAAAGGGTTTGTCTCATCCCTGTAAACTGATCCGTTCTGCTGGACATATTGTCACAAGCAACAGACTTGCTGGTAGGATCAGCAGATAAAAATAGAAGAAGGAAAGCCTAAAAAGAAAACAAATGCCGCCAACACATCTAAGAATTGATAAACTGCAATATAATAAATGTTTTATTTTTTTTATTTGGGTTTAAAATCGCTTTAAAACGAATTCCAATGCAATCTCAAAAATGGTCAAGAACTTCTAGTTATTACACCCCATTCACACTGGTAGGACTTGTCATGTGACTTTGGACATCAAAGTCGCATGACAAATTCAGACGCCATGATTTCCAATGAAAACCGATCGTATGTGCGTGTTTTTTTTTCTTTTTTTCTCTTTTTTTTTTTTTTTTTTTTTTTTTTTTTTTTTTTTTTTTTTTTTTTTTTTTTTTTTTTTTTTTTTTATTGTTTTTTTTATTGTTTTTTTGTTAGTTTTTTTTTTTTGTTTGTTTGTTTCAAAGTTGCAGCAACTATAAAGTAGTTCCTGCATTACTTTGGTCCAACATTCATGCGACTCGAGGGCCATAGACTTCAATGTTGAACCCTCAAAAGTTGCACCTGCGTGTTTTCCATACAACAGTGGGGTTTCTTTGCTGAGGGACAAGACGCCCCGTCCAAAGTCGCACCAAAAATCACACGACTTTGGAATCCTACAAGTGTGAATGGAACCAAATTCACACAACACAAGAAAAATAAATAATTCCCCTTAAAGAGACAGATGCGCTTCTAACTATAGCCCCCAGGACCCCCCCCCTCTACAGACAGCAGAGTCACCGTGGCGGCCAACCAGGACCCCCCAATTTTATCCCACGTGCATCGGCACCAACCGCGCAATAGGCATCCAATGGGACTTCTCTGGGCGGGGCCTATGGCTCCTCATAGTACTGCGCAGGTTGTAACACTGCAAACAGGGTGATCTGTGCCTGTTAGCCACACCCCCGTGGTCTCCCCCTTAATGCGGGGGCGGGGCTTTAGCCCCAAAGTGTACGTCTCCTTTAAGCACATTTCTCTAAATGGCAAACGCTGAATTACGATTTATTTTTCTTTATTTTTTTTTTGTTTTTTGTAATTATATTTGTTTTTTTCTTTTTTTGTAATTTTTTTTTGTTTCTCGTTTTCTCCCCTCCAGGTCCGTTCAGACATTTGCAGACAAGTCAAAACAGGAGGCTTTGAAGAACGACTTAGTGGAGGCTTTGAAGAGAAAACAGCAAAGTTAAATGTTTCCCTGACCCCTCCCCCCGCCGCACCCTTTTTCATTTCTTACAGAATCGTCAAATCCCCCCCCCCCCCACCCCCGTCCGTCATTGTCTCCATTTTTTTTTCTTTTTTTACTTGTTAAGTCTGCAGCCCATACATAGCCATTTAGCGCAGTCCACTCCTGTTAAATAAAGTTGTATGAATCTTTAAAATAAAAAAAAGTCATTGGGGTGGGGTCTTTTACTGCAGCGTCACACCCCGCCTCCCCCCCCAACACGTCTTACATTTTTGTGCTAACCCCCCTCCCCTTCTTGCAGACAGGCCCCTCCCCTGCGGATCTTCATAAACCAGGATTGGCCGACTTTCTGGCCTGCCGGCAGACTGCCAGGGCATGCTGGGACTTGTTAGTTCATCGCTTTGTGGCAGGCCGCTAGTTGTCCGCACCTTCTGTATACTGCACATACTGTTTAACCCCCAGAGCGCCAGCACCCGGTACCTTTTTTTTTTAAGATGGCTGACTGTTTGAATGGCGGAAGTGAAGACTCGATCACTGGAAGAACGGCTCCCTCTGACCCCGTCTTTCTTTTTATGATTTTTTTTTTTTTCCTGGTGACACTCTGGGAACGGCTTTAGTTTATTTTCTTTTTTCTTTTATTTTTCTTTTTTTTTTTTCTTGTTTTGTTATATATATTTTTTTGTAAAGCTTTAAGTCTTCTTTAAGAGCCTTCCTATACTAACAATAAAATGATTGGAAATACCTGGCCCGGGGTGTTGGGTTATGTGGCAGAAGGGGGGGAGGGGGTGGGCTCCTGTGTGATTGGGGGCTGGTGGAGTGGGACACATGCGTGCTGAGAGATCAATAGGGGCCACTTACTCAAGGCCACCTTTTATACCGAACTGCATATGATTGGACAGTGCTTAACAGTACTTTAACTCCAGAGTTACATTTTGTCTGTGTCCCCCATCACTTGTGGCCCCTGTGACCCCCCCCCCCCCTCCCATCACTTGTGGCCCCTGTAACCCCCCCCCATCACTTGTGACCCCCCCCAATCACTTGCGGCCCCTGTGACCGACCCCCCCATCACTTGCGGCCCCTGTGACCGACCCCCCCATCACTTGCGGCCCCTGTGACCCCCCCCCATCACTTGCGGCCCCCTGTGACCCCCCCCTTATCACTTACGGACCCCCTGTGACCCCCCCCTTATCACTTACGGCCCCCTGTGACCCCCCCATCACTTACGGCCCCTGTGACCCCCCCCATCACTTACGGCCCCTGTGACGCCCCCCCCATCACTTACGGCCCCTGTGACCCCCCCCCATCACTTACGGCCCCTGTGACACCCCCCCCCCATCACTTACGGCCCCTGTGACACCCCCCTCCCATCACTTGCGGCCCATGTGACCCCCCCCCTCCCATCACTTGCGGCCCATGTGACCCCCCCCCCCTCCCATCACTTGCGGCCCATGTGACCCCCCCCCCTCCCATCACTTGCGGCCCATGTGACCCCCCCCCCCCCTCCCATCACTTGCTGCCCATGTGACCCCCCCCCCTCCCATCACTTGCGGCCCATGTGACCCCCCCCTCCCATCACTTGCGGCCCATGTGACCCCCCCCTCCCATCACTTGCGGCCCATGTGACCCCCCCCCTCCCATCACTTGCGGCCCATGTGACCCCCCCCCTCCCATCACTTGCGGCCCATGTGACCCCCCCCCACCCCCCCCTCCCATCACTTGCGGCCCATGTGACCCCCCCCCCCCTCCCATCACTTGCGGCCCCTGTGACCCCCCCCTCCCATCACTTGCGGCCCATGTGACCCCCCCCCCCCCCCATCACTTGCGGCCCCTGTGACCCCCGTACAAGAAATGGGGGGAGCAGCTGTCGCCGGGACAGAAAGGCACAACAGCAATAAAAACACAACCTCGTTTACGTGTGCAAATACCAAGTACTTTATTAAAGGATAAAAGATTAAAAAAAAAAACAAAAAAACTTGCAAAGCAAACATGGAATGATGGCTTATCCTGATCGTATGTGTTTCGGGCGACAGGCCCCCTTTCTCAGTAATTACCCTGAGAAAGGGGGCTTGTCCCCCGAAACACGTCAGTTGGTTCCACCATTTGTATGATCCCATGAGGTTGGAGGGTGGATTTCTGGATTCTGTATCGCCATTCCAAGTCTGGTTTATTAAAGGATAACGGATCCAATAAAATTGTATCGTGATAAAGCATCATTTCATGTCTGATATGTGAGTATTTTATTGGATCTGTTATCCTTTGTATCATGATACACCAGTTTGGTTTATTAAAGGAAAACCAATCTAATGAAATATACTCGCAAACCAGACATTGAATGATGGTTATCATGATACAGAGTCCAGAAGTCCACCCTCCAACCTCGTGGGATCACATGAATGGAACCAGCTGACGTGTTTCAGGGGACAAGCCCCCTTTCTCAGAGTATTTACTGAGGAAGGGGGCCTGTCTCCCGAAACTCATATGATCAGGATACGCCATCATTACATGTTTGGTTTGTGAATATATTTTATTTGATCTGGTATCCTTTAATAAACCAAACATGGAATGATGGCTTATCCTGATCTTGCGTGTTTCGGGGCACAGGCCCCCTTCCTCAGGAGTTACTGAGAAAGGGGGCTTGTCCCCCTAAAAAAAAAAGTCAGTTGGTTCCGCCATTCATGTGATCCCATGAAATTGGAGGGCGGACTTCTGGACTCTGTATCATGATACGCTCTCATTTTATGCCCCTGTGATTCCATGTTTTGGTTTGTGAGTATATTTTATTGGATCTGTTATCCTTTAATAAACCAAACCTGGAATGATGGCGTATCATGATGGAGAGTCCAGAAATCCACCCTCCAACCTCATGGGATCATACAAATGGGGGAACCAACTGACGTGTTTCGGGGGACAAGCCCCCTTTCTCAGGGTAATTACTGAGTAAGGGGGCCTGTCCCCCGAAACACGTACGATTGGGATACGCCATCATTCCATGTTTGCTTTGCGAGTGTTTTTTTTTTTTTTTTAGATCTTTTATCCTTTAAAAAGTACTTGGTATAATACACCTGGAATGAGAGCGTATCATGAAATAGTCTAAAAGTCCACCCTCCAACCTCATGGGATCACAATAATGGTGGAAGCAACTAACGAGTTTCGGGGGAGAGGCCCCCTTTCTCAGTTAATTACTGAGGAAGGAGAACTGTCCTCTCAAACTTGTCAGTTGGTTCCACCATTTGTGTGATCCCGTGATAACCAACTCCTGAGTTTCAGGAGACAGGCCCCCCTCCTCAGTGTAATAATGTCTGGTACACAATGTTTTTTTTTTTTTTCTTGTTCAATCCAGTGGGTTGAACGAAAAAAGACTGACAGCTCTGCTTGGAGCCACTGTACTAACAATCCGATGTTAGTACAGCCATTCTGAGCTGTTGGAACACAACAGGGGGATGCCCCCCCCCCCCCACCCTCCAGAACACTCCAGTCAGTGCTCTCAGTCATTGGCTGAGAGCGCTGATCGGGAGCCAGTCGGCTGCTGACATTACATGGGCTGAATGTCAGGACACTTTCTTTATTGAACTGGCTGATGTGTCCCGACATTCGGCCCGTGTGTACTAGGCATTACTCTGAGAAAGGGGGCCTCTCCCCCGAAACACGTCAGTTGGTTCCGACGTTTGTGTGATTCCCATGAGGTTGTAGGGCGGACTTCTGGATTCTTTGCGAGTATATCCTACTGGATCTTTTATCCCTTTAATAAAGTAATTGGGATAATGCAGAAGGCGTTTGCACCCTTCTGTTCTTTGAGGTTTGCCCAGTGCAGGATTCCCCCTGACCTGAGGAGGGCAGCACCGCCACAATTATCTGGCTTTGAGATGCGCAGTGGTGATGGCATTTGCATACTTTATGGTGAGCTTCACTGTGACTTTGGAGCGCTGAAGTGTTATGCTTCTTTTGTGTACGCATGCGTTGCGTTTGCCCGCATGGCGGGGGAGGCACAGATTTCTGTGCAGAGAGTCCCATTCATGTCAATTATGATGCAGCTGCTGCACGGACACAGCCGCTGCTCCTGATTTGTCAGTGGTGCGGCTGCACAGCTTCTGATTGCACACTCTCAGCATTGGGGGGGGGGGGGTGCACACCCACACATACTGTCTGTGCAGCTGCTGCATCCCAATTGGAATACGACTGCTTGCAAACACGGCTGTGTCACACGTGTACGCTGTAGTACACCCTCAACCTCTCTAATATAAATGTGGTTGTAAACCCTCCATATACCTGGTGAAGTGACTGGCCTCATACAGAAATGGAACAAATTCTCCTACAGAAGTTGTATCTGTTTATCTGCTGTCTCCTCTCCATCCTGTCAAACTCCACAATTTAATCTCGTCTGAGTGTTCGAAAAAAAGGGGGCAGAGAGCTGAAGTAAAAAGCTCTGCGATCTGATTGGAGGGAAGGGGCGCACCCCCTCCCCTCCCTGCACACAGGAACAGAGCTGAGGATGTCAATCTCCTGGAGGCCCCTCCCCCCCAGGAACAGAGCTGAGGATGTCAATCTCCTGGAGGCCCCTCCCCCCCAGGAACAGAGCTGAGGATGTCAATCTCCTGGAGGCCCCTCCCCCCCAGGAACAGAGCTGAGGATGTCAATCTCCTGGAGGCCCCTCCCCCCCAGGAACAGAGCTGAGGATGTCAATCTCCTGGAGGCCCCTCCCCCCCAGGAACAGAGAGCTGAGGATGTCAATCTCCTGGAGGCCCCTCCCCCCCCAGGAACAGAGCTGAGGATGTCAATCTCCTGGAGGCCCCTCCCCCCCAGGAACAGAGCTGAGGCTGTCAATCTCCTGGAGGCCCCTCCCCCCAGGAACAGAGCTGAGGCTGTCAATCTCCTGGAGGCCCCTCCCCCCTCCAGGAACAGAGCTGAGGATGTCAATCTCCTGGAGGCCCCTCCCCCATCACTTTTTTCCCCCCTCTTGGTGTCAGGAAAACCTGTCAGAAGTGACTCCTGCAGAGGAAGGAGGCAGTAGACATAAATCGCACTTAGTGCTCTGGACTGAGACAAGTACACACTACAGAGGGAAGTGCTTTGTTTTATATTTCATGTCTGAGGTTTACAAAAACTTGTAGTCTCTGTCCCAGTGGGATGAGATGTCTTATCACTTCCTGTCTTCACAAGGAAGTGTGGGGAAATTACCTCAATGGGGACAGAAAGAGCTAATCAGGGGTCTCAAACTGACGGCCCTCCAGCTGTTGCAAAACTACAAGTCCCATGAGGCACTGCAAGGCTGACAGTTACAAGCATGACTACCACAGGCAGAGGCATGATGGGATTTGTAGTTTTGCAAACAGCTGGAGGGCCACCAGTTTTAGACCCCCGGGGCTAAATCCACATTAAAAAAAAAAAGTTTTGTGTATGTATAATATATATATATAAAAAAAAAAAAAAATAACATTTATCATGTTGCAAATCAGCCTGTGAAGCATTGCAACTACTATCAGTGGATGGCGGGCGCAATGCCAGGCTCCTGCAGACTGTTCATCCAGACTTTCAGTTCTAGTTGCAAGAACTATATGAAGTGTCATTGGACTAGAAGTGCGATGGGATGTGAATGATGGGACTAGAGCCACGCATGGCGCAAAAGTCATATTGTAATTGAATGTTGTTAATAATGGCCTTTCCTTTTCAGGACAAGTTCACACCACAAAAATGCACTCCCTATACGTTCCGGATCAGCTTTTGCTTTACAGTTCACACCACACGCACTTCCAGTGCGTTTTTGATTCAATTTGCGAGGTTTCAGTTCTGTGCAGAAAAAAAAAAATGCAGCACGCTCTACTTTCTTTTTATACTGCACTGGTGTGAACTGGGGCCATTGGAATACATGGGAAACACTGCATGCATTTTTAGTGCAGAAAAAAAAAGTGCACGGAACTGCATTGCATCTGATGTGAATAGTACTCAATCTGCAGCTGCTGTCATTTTCTGTAAAATGCAATATGGCCACCTGGAGGCGCTGTGTACACAGATGGTATACTGAACACCCCCCCCAAGAAATGTAATTTCCTGCTTGTGTGATTGGCTCACTGATTTTCCCAGAAGTCTGCAGTAAGATGCAAGTCGGATTTTGGGCATCCCCTGCAGCAGCAATGTAATTTCTGGTGAGACACTCCCAAAAAGGGAAATCATGTCTAAAGGGATGCAGACCCTGCCAATGTCATCACTAGAGCCCTGCAAGTGTGGCAGCTGATTGATTATTTATGATATCATTCACTTGGACACAGAAAAATGGCTATTTCAGGGATATGCAATTAGCGGCACCTCCAGCTGTTGCAGAACTACAAGTCCCATGAGGCATAGCAAGACTCTGACTGCCACAAGCCTGACACCCAGAGGCATGATGGGACTTGTAGATTTGCAACTACTTTTGTCCACTAATTGCAGATCCCTGAGCTATTTCTTCTGAGCAACAAAAAGGTAGGGATCTGCAACAAAGTTTGTTATAATCCCTGCGATGTACAAAGATTACCTGGGGGGGGGGTGATGGAGTTATGCCGACTCACCCCTGAATGGACTCGAGACACAATTTTCCCTAGTCGGTGTGTTCCCTGGGTCCAGCTCTGCCCGAGGTACAGGAGACAGTCGTGTAACAATCAATGAATGCTAATGAAGTGTGCGAATACAAAATATGGAGCGCTAATAATAATTGTGTGATCGGTGCTCAGAGTATATTTCACAAAAGTCCTAACAAATTGCGTGCAACCGTGACAATGGTTCCGGTCACAGACACAATAGTGACCCAATTCCACCACCAATACAAGATGGACTCTTACCCAGGATATGGTGGAATGGGTTCTCCTCATGGATCTGTGAGGTCTGAAATGGTAAAGTTCCCAATGCTGGACCTGAGCTGGGTTTGCGATCAAGATTGGGAACTTCATCATTTCAGACCACACCGATCCACGAGGAGAACCCATTCCACCATCTCCGTGGTAAGAGTCCATCTTGTATTGGTGGTGGAATTGGATCACGATTGCACGCAATTTGTTAGGACTTTTGTAAAATATACTGAGCACCTAACAAATTGCCTGCAATCGTGACAATGGTTCCGGTCATAGACACAATAGTGACCCAATTCCACCACCAATACAAGATGGACTCTTACCACGGAGATGGTGGAATGGGTTCTCCTCATGGATCGGTGTGGTCTGAAATGATGAAGTTCACAATCTTGATCGCAAACCCAGCTCAGGTCCAGCATTGGGAACTTTACCATTTCAGACCTCCCAGATCCATGAGAAGAACCCATTCCACCATATCCGTGGTAAGAGTCCATCTTGTATTGGTGGTGGAATTGGGTCACTATTGTGTCTATTTTTGGAACCATTGTCACGATTGCGTGCAATTTGTTAGGTGCTCAGAGTAAATTTCACAAAAAGTACTAACAAATTGCGTGCAATCGTGATCCAATTTCACCACCAATACAAGATGGTCTCTTACCACGGATATGGTGGAATGGGTTCTCCTCATGGATCTGTGCGGTCTGAAATGGTAAAGTTCCAAATGCTGGACCTGAGCTGGGTTTGCAATCAAGATAGAGAGTCTTTTCCACCAGCACCAAAATTGAGGAAACCAGTACAGTTCCCATGCTGGTGGAAAAGACTATCTTGATTGCAAACCCACCACACAAAGCTCAGGTCCAGAATTGGGAAGTTCGTCATTTCAGACCACACAGATCCACGAGGAGAACCCATTCCACCATATCCGTGGTAAGAGTCCATCACTATTGTGCCTATTTCTGGAAACCATTGTCACGATTGCAGGCAATTTGTTAGGTGCTCAGAGTATATTTCACAAAAGTCCTAACAAATTGCGTGCAATCGTGACAATGGTTTCCGGAAATAGGCACAATAGTGACCCAATTCCACCACCAATACAAGATGGACTCTTACCACGGATATGGTGGAATGGGTTCTCCTCATAGATCTGTGTGGTCTGAAATGATGAAGTTCCCAATCTTGATCGCAAACCCAGCTCAGGTCCAGCATTGGGAACTTTACCATTTCAGACCTCACAGATCGATGAGGAGAACCCATTCCACCATATCCAGGGTAAGAGTCCATCTTGTATTGGTGGTGGAATTGGGTCACTATTGTGTCTTTTTCCAGAACCATTGTCACGATTGCACGCAATTTGTTAGGACTTTTGTGAAATATACTCTGAGCACTTAACAAATTGCGTCCAATCGTGACAATGGTTCTGGAAAAAGACACAATAGTGACCCAATTCCACCACCAATACAAGATAGACTCTTACCTAGGATATGGTGGAATGGGTTCTCATGGATCTGTGAGGTCTGAAATGGTAAAGTTCCCAATGCTGGACCTGAGCTGGGTTTGCGATCAAGATTGGGAACTTCATCATTTCAGACCACACCGATCCACGAGGAGAACCCATTCCACCATCTCCGTGGTAAGAGTCCATCTTGTATTGGTGGTGGAATTGGGTCACTATTGTGTCCATGACCGGAACCATTGTCACGATTGCACGCAATTTGTTAGTACTTTTGTGAAATATACTCTGAGCGCCTAACAAATTGCGTGCAATCGTGACAATGGTTCCGGTCATGGACACAATAGTGACCCAATTCCACCACCAATACAAGATGGACTCTTACCCTGGATATGGTGGAATGGGTTCTCCTCATGGATCGGTGTGATCTGAAATGGTGATGTTCCGAATGGTGGACCCGAGCTTTGTGTGGTGGGTTTGCAATCAAGAGAGTCTTTTCCACCAGCACCAAACTAGAAACCAGTAGAGTTCCCATGCTGGTGGAAAAGACTATCTTGATTGCAAACCCAATTCTGGGCCTGAGCTTTGTGTGGTGGGTCTGCAATCAAGATAGTCTTTTCCCCAGCATGGGAACTCTACTGGTTTCCTCAATTTTGGTGCTGGTGGAAAAGACTCTCCATCTTGATTGCAAACTCAGCTCCAGCATTTGGAACTTTACCATTTCAGACAGCACAGATCCATGAGGAGAACCCATGCCACCATATCCGTGGTGAAGAGTCCATCTTGTATTGGTGGAATTGGATCACGATTGCACGCAATTTGTTAGTACTTTTGTGAAATATACTGAGCACCTAACAAATTGCGTGCAATCGTGATCCAATTTCACCACCAATACAAGATGGACTCTTACCACGGATATGGTGGAATGGGTTCTCCTCATGGATCTGTGCCGTCTGAAATGGTAAAGTTCCAAATGCTGGAGCTGAGCTGGGTTTGCAATCAAGATGGAGAGTCTTTTCCACCAGCACCAAAATTGAGGAAACCAGTACAGTTCCCATGCTGGTGGAAAAGACTATATCTTGATTGCAAACCCACCACACAAAGCTCAGGTCCAGCATTGGGAACTTCACCATTTCAGACCACAGAGATCCACGAGGAGAACCCATTCCACCATATTCATTGTAAGAGTGGTAAGAGTCCATCACTATTGTGCCTATTTCCGGAAACCATTGTCACGATTGCACGCAATTTGTTAGGACTTTTGTGAAATATACTCTGAGCACCTAACAAATTGCGTGCAATCGTGACAATGGTTCCGGAAATAGACACAATAGTGATCCAATTCCACCACATGATCAACCACCAATACAAGATAGACTCTTACCACGGATATGGTGGAATGGGTTCTCCTCATGGATCTGTGTGGTCTGAAATGGTGATGTTCCGAATGCTGGACCTGAGCTTTTTGTGGTGGGTTTGCAATCAAGATAGTCTTTACCACCAGCACCAAAATAGAAACCAGTAAAGTTCCCATGCTGGTGGAAAAGACTATCTTGATTGCAAACCCACCACACAAAGCTCGGGTCCACCATTCGGAACATCACCATTTCAGACCGCACAGATCCATAAGTAGAACCCGTTCCACCATATCCATGGTAAGAGTCCATCTTGTATTGGTAGTGGAATTGGATCACTATTGTGTTTTCTAAACCATTGTCACGATTGCACGCAATTTGTTAGGTGCTCAGAGTATATTTCACAAAAGTCCTAACAAATTGCGTGCAATCGTGACAATGGTTTAGAAAACACAATAGTGATCCAATTCCACTACAAGATGGACTTTTACCATGGATATGGTGGAATGGGTTCTCCTCGTGGAACTGTGCGGTCTGAAATGGTAAAGTTCCCAATGCTGGACCTGAGCTTTGTGTGGTGGGTTTGCAATCAAGATGGTCTTTTCCACCAGCATGGGAACAACCTAGTGTCACTGAAGTGACTGTTAAGGCCCATGCGCACGATCAGACTTTTTGACAACCAACATGCAAATTAGCTGTTTTGGACCAACATCCGACCGTGTGTACGCTCCATCGGACCAACTTTTTCCAGGTTTCATCGGACTTTTGTTGGCTGTGCGAACGGACCAACTTTTCTGCCAACAAAAGTCCGATGGACCAAAGTCCGACCGTGTTTACACAAAACCAACGGACTTTTGTACAAACCAATGCAGAACCAATGCAAAAGATCAGACAACAATACAGAAGTTGACCAAAGGTGGCGGTAAAGAGCAGAAAAACCAAGTGATTTGGTGAAAGTTGGCTGAAAAAGTCCTGCCGTGTGTATGCAATACCAACTTGGGGCCAACGCCCTTTGGACAAAAATCCACGGGAAAGTTGGTCCACGGTCCGATCGTGTGTATGAGGCTTTAGACAGACAATTCGGCGTTTACGCTTGTGTATACAAACAATGGGACCCAAACCTCATTCTACACACACACTCACTTCAAAGGATCCCATGTTTAGATATGCAATGAAGGTCAACCATCATAATGACTTAACTTTCCATAAGGTCACGTACCTACAAGTTAAGTCTCCCACTCAAAAGAAAGTTGGTGCCAAAGATTTGCATTAAAGGGGGCTGACTTATGCAAAGTATAGGAATTGGAGATGTAGCCAATCCTGAACCAGGAATAGGGAAGCCCACCAATCAGAGTCACACCATGCCAATCAATGAGGCATCAGCCTGTAATGATATACACAGACTAGATGGGAGGGAAACACACTCTATGGCAGAGCAGTCACATGACTGGAACCATGGTAAATCTCCCTTGTACTTGTATCTACAGTGCCTTGCAAAAGTATTGACCCCCCCTTGGCTTTTTACCTATTTTGTTACAATACAGCCTTTAGTTCAATGGTTTTTTTTTTTTAAAAAATCTGAATTATATGTGATGTATCTAAGATAGTATAAGTCGGTGAAGTTAAATTAGAAAAATATATACCTAAAACTATTTTTCAGAAATAAAAAAAACTGATAATTGTCATGTGTGTATGTATTCACCCCCTTTTGTTATGAAGCCCGTAAAAAGCTCTGGTGCCACCAATTACCTTCAGAAGTGACATGATTAGTGAAATGATGTCCACCTGTTTGCAATCCAAGTGTCACATGATCTGTCATTACATACACACACCTTTTGGAAAGGCCCCAGAGGCGGCAACACCTAAGCAAGAGGCACCACTAACCAAACACTGCCATGAAGACCGAGGAACTCTCCAAACAAGGAAGGGACAATTTTGTTGAGAAGTACAAGTCAGGGTTCGGTTATAAAAAAAAATATCCAAATCTTAGATGATCCCTAGGAGCGCCATCAAATCTATCATAACCAAATGGAAAGAACACAACAGCAAACCTGCCAAGAGACGGGCGCACACCAAAACTCACAGAGCGGGCAAGGAGGGCATTAATCAGAGAGGCGGCACAGAGACCTAAGGTAACCCTGGAGGAGCTGCAGAGTTCCACAGCAGAGACTGGAGTATCTGTACATAGGAGGACAATAAGCCGTACGCTCCCATAGAGTTGGGCTTTATGGCAGAGTGGCCAGAAGAAAGACATTACTTTCAGCAAAAAACAAAATGGCATCAGCGCAGCCTATCCTAGCCCATCAGTGCCACCTCATCAGAGCAGCCTATCATCACCCATCAGTACTGCCTCATCAGCGCAGCCTATCATCACCCATCAGGGCAGCCTATCATTGCCCATCAGCGCAACCTCATCAGCGCAGCCTATCATCGCCCATCAGTGCCACCTCATCAGCGCAGACTATCATCGCCCATCGGTGCCACCTCATCAGCGCAGACTATCATCGCCCATCGGTGCCACCTCATCAGCGCAGACTATCATCGCCCATCAGTGTCATCAGTGCCACCTCATCAGCGCAGACTATCATCACCCATCAGTATCGCCTCATCAGCGCAGCCTATCATTGCCCATCAGTGCCACCTCAGCGCAGTCTATCATCGCCCATCAGTGCCACCTCATCAGTGCAGCCTATCAGTGCCACCTCATCAGCACAGCCTATAATCGCCCATCAGTACCGCCTCATCAGCGCAGCCTATCATTGCCCATCAGTGCCACCTCAGCGCAGCCTATCATCGCCCATCAGTGCCACCTCAGCGCAGCCTATCATCGCCCATCAGTGCCACCTCATCAGCGCAGCCTATCATCGCCCATCAGTGCCGCCTCATCAGCGCAGCCCATCATTGCCCATCAGTGTCACCTCATCAGTGCAGACTATCATTGCTTATCAGTGCCACCTCAGCCTATCATTGCCCATCAGTGCCACCTCATCAGCACAGTCTATCATCGCCCATTAGTGCTGCGCCTCATCAGCGCAGCCTATCATTGCCCATCAGTGCCAACTCATCAGCCCAGACTAGCATCACCCATCAGTGCCGCGCCTCATCAGCACAAGATGAAAGGTTTCTTTTTTTTCCCCAAGATTTTTGGTCTTTATTTAGCAAAAAAAAGAAGAAAAACCCAGTGGTGATTAAATACCACCAAAAGAAAGCTCTGTTTGTGTGAAAAAAATTCTATAAATTGTATTTGTGTACAGCGTTGCATGACTGCGCAATTGTCATTCAAAACGTGACAGCCCTGAAAATTGGTCTGGGTAGGAAGGGGGGTAAGATTGCCAGGTAGGCAAGCGGTTAAAAGGTGGGGGAGCCTACCTAAAAAAACAGCCCATTTAATTCCTATAGATTCAGGCTCTTCTGCTACACACTTGTTGGTAGATCTAAGGAAGGAGACAAGCAGACGTCTCCCCGAGACCGACCAGGAGACAAGCAGACGTCTCCCAGACACCGACCAGGAGACAAGCAGACGTCTCCCCGAGACCGACCAGGAGACGTCTCCCCGAGACCGACCAGGAGACGTCTCCCCGAGACCGACCAGGAGACGTCTCCCCGAAACCGACCAGGAGACGTCTCCCCGAAACCGACCAGGGGACAAAGGAGACGTCTCCCCGAGACCGACCAGGGGACAAAGGAGACGTCTCCCCGAGACCGACCAGGGGACAAAGGAGACGTCTCCCCGAGACCACCCAGGGGGGGGGACAAAGGAGACGTCTCCCCGAGACCGACCAGGGGACAAAGGAGACGTCTCCCCGCGAGACCGACCAGGGGACAAAGGAGACGTCTCCCCGAGACCGACCAGGGGACAAAGGAGACGTCTCCCCGAGACCGACCAGGGGACAAAGGAGACGTCTCCCCGAGACCGACCAGGGGACAAAGGAGACGTCTCCCCGAGACCGACCAGGGGACAAAGGAGACGTCTCCCCGAGACCGACCAGGGGACAAAGGAGACGTCTCCCCGAGACCGACCAGGGGACAAAGGAGACGTCTCCCCGAGACCGACCAGGGGACAAAGGAGACGTCTCCCCGAGGACCGACGCAGGGACAAAGGAGACGTCTCCCCGAGACCGACCAGGGGACAAAGGAGACGTCTCCCCGAGACCGACCAGGGGACAAAGGAGACGTCTCCCGAGACCGACCAGGGGACAAAGGAGACGTCTCCCCGAGACCGACCAGGGGACAAAGGAGACGTCTCCCCGAGACCGACCAGGGGACAAAGGAGACGTCTCCCCGAGACCGACCAGGGGACAAAGGAGACGTCTCCCCGAGACCGACCAGGGGACAAAGGAGACGTCTCCCCGAGACCGACCAGGGGACAAAGGAGACGTCTCCCCGAGACCGACCAGGGGACAAAGGAGACGTCTCCCGAGACCGACCAGGGGACAAAGGAGACGTCTCCCCGAGACCGACCAGGAGACCGCGGGTGGATTTTACTATTTATAGTCATTAAAAATAAAAAACACAAAACTTAGTAAAATTAGCGCTGGAATCAACAGCTAACATGTTTCACGCCGTGACTACTCATAGCTGACTCTATAGGGAAAAGACAAAGATTTATGTAGACACGCCAATACGAATTAACAAAGTAGACGAGGCCGGCTTAATTGATTAATTGAGATATCGGTAAATTAGTGGATCCTCGTTACACGTGGCAACTCGGCTCTGATTAAATCAACATGACATTTGCCGAGACCCGCGTCCCACACCATGCTTACCACTTTGATGCAATATTAAAACGATAAAGCCCAAATCGCTACTAAAGTGCGCACATTTGATGGTTTTTATATGGTTGCTGATGACGTGTCTGTACCTCGAAAAACATGAATAGGAAGTAAAAACATCAAAAGACAAAAAGCAAAAGAACAAAAAGAAAAAAAACGAACACATGCCTTAACATATGTATATAATTTCTCTATGCTTATGAGAACATCTGCAAAAAAAATTGGCATCGACGCCAAGAGATTAAATACAGTGGAGCCTCAGATTACGAGCCTAATCCGTTCCAGGAGAATGATTGTAATCCAAAGCACTCTCATATCAAAGCGAGTTTCCCCATAGAAGTCAATGGAAATGAAGATAATTCATTCCGCATTGACTTCTATTGCATGCAATACCGCATGTAGGCCAGAGGTGGGGGGGGGGGCGCCGGAGAGCCTCAGAAACACTCGGGGACAGCTCGGCTGAACTCAGAAACACTCGGGAACGGAGTATTTCTGAGTATTTCCGAACGGCTCCGAACCGTTCCAAGTGTCCCTAGCGCCCCCCGCAACTCTGGCCAAAATGCGGTACTGCACACCCCATTAGCTTGAATTCTGCTCGTTTTGTCAGGATTTTTTTTTTTTTTAAAGTTGCTGATCTTTCAAGACGCTTGTTAACCACTTGCCTACGGGGCCCTTACACCCCCTTCCTGCCCAGGCCATTTTTTTAAAAACTTTCAGCGCTGTCGCACTTTGAATGACAATTGCGCGGTCGTGCTACACTGTACCCAAAACACATTTTTTATCATTTTCTTCACACAAATAATTTTTTTTTTTTTGGCGGTTTTTAACCACTTCAATACCCGCCCATAGTCATATGACGCCCACAAGGTGGATCTACCATCCTGGGTGGGCGTCATATGACGTCCTCGGGTTCCCGGCCGCCTGGGGGTGCGCGCGCGCGCCGCCGGCGGCGCGCGCCCGCGGCATCGCTCGGGACCCGGTGCGAGTGCCCGGCGGCCGCGATGTCCGCCGGGCACCCGCGATTGCCCGTTAAAACAGGGGGACCGGGCGGGACCGTGGAGCTGTGTGTGTAAAACACAGCTCCACGTCCTGTCAGCGGGGAGGAGACCGATCATGTGATCCCAGTACAGAGGATCACATGATCGGTCTCCTCCCCTTAAGTCCCCTCCCCCTACAGTTAGAATCACTCCTATTAGGGACACACATTAACCCCTCCAGCGCCCCTAGTGTTAACCCCTTCCCTGCCAGTCACATTTACACAGTAATCATTGCAATTTTATAGCAACGATCGCTGTGTAAATGTGAATGGTTCCAAAAATGTGTCAAAAGTGTCCGAAGTGTCCGCCGCAATGTCGCAGTCACGAAAAAAAAAATCGCAAATCGCCGCCATTACTAGTAAAAAAAAAAAAAATAAATTCAATAAATCTATCCCCTATTATGTAGACGCTATAACTTTTGCGCAAACCGATCAATATACGCTTATTGCGATTATTTTTTACCAAAAATATGTAGAAGAATACGTATCGGCCTAAACTGAAGGAAAAAAAATTGTTTTTTTTTAAAAAAATGGGATATTTATTATAGCAAAAAAGT
>CM053035.1:6243835-6253835 GCA_028564925.1 Lithobates sylvaticus
TATTTTTTAATGGCGGATTAGGACAGGTGAGAAATATACCTGTGACTTGTTATAAATAAGCCCCGGCCATTAGCCAATGGCTGCACTACATTGTTGTGGTGGGAGGAAGGTACAAGGACAAGGACAGACATCAACGTTATAGCTGTATGCGATAAAAGGATACAATGCAGTCCAGGCTCATGACCCCAAGACTACCGATCAGCCAAGGCAGGTGGTGATCGATGTAATCGACTTCTGACTGCCCCTTGTCTGGGTTCTTCAGGAGGATGCTGAGGCCGTAGGTCAAGTTACCTAAAATGATCATACAGAAGAGAGAGAGAGCCAGACCCTCTGTGGACCGTCTCCGAAACTGCAAAGACAAAAGGATGTCAATCACTGTGCCGTCCCACGAGGAGCCCAATCACTGTGCCGTCCCACGAGGAGCCCAATCACTGTGCCGTCCCACGAGGAGCCCAATCACCTTTCCTGTCCTATGAGGAGGCCAATCTTTGTGCCGTCCCATGAGGAGGCCAATCTCTGTGCCGTCCCATGAGGAGGCCAATCACTGTGCCGTCCCATGAGGAGGCCAATCACTGTGCCGTCCCATGAGGAGGCCAATCCCATAGAGCCAACCCTGTGCCGTCCCATGAGGAGGCCAATCACCTTTCCTGTCCTATGAGGAGGCCAATCACTGTGCCGTCCCATGAGGAGGCCAATCACTGTGCCGTCCCATGAGGAGGCCAATCACTGTGCCGTCCCATGAGGAGGCCAATCACTGTGCCGTCCCATGAGGAGGCCAATCACTGTGCCGTCCCATGGAGGAGGCCAATCACTGTGCCGTCCCATGGAGGAGGCCAATCACTGTGCCGTCCCATGAGGAGGCCAATCACTGTGCCGTCCCATGGAGGAGGCCAATCACTGTGCCGTCCCATGAGGAGGCCAATCACTGTGCCGTCCCATGAGGAGGCCAATCACTGTGCCGTCCCATGAGGAGGCCAATCACTGTGCCGTCCCATGAGGTGGCCAATCACTGTGCCGTCCCATGAGGAGGCCAATCACTGTGCCGTCCCATGAGGAGGCCAATCACTGTGCCGTCCCATGAGGAGGCAAATCACTGTGCCGTCCCATGAGGAGGCAAATCACTGTGCCGTCCCATGGAGGAGGCAAATCACTGTGCCGTCCCATGAGGAGGCCAATCACCTTTCCTGTCCTATGAGGAGGCCAATCACCTTTCCTGTCCCATGAGGAGGCCAATCACTGAGCCGTCCCATGAGGAGGCCAATCACCTTTCCTGTCCCATGAGGAGGCCAATCACTGTGCCGTCCCATGAGGAGGCCAATCACAGTGCCGTCCCATGAGGAGGCCAATCACTGTTCCGTCCCATGAGGAGGCCAATCACTGTGCCGTCCCATGAGGAGGCCAATCACTGTGCCGTCCCATGAGGAGGCCAATCACTGTGCCGTCCCATGAGGAGGCCAATCACTGTGCCGTCCCATGGAGGAGGCAAATCACTGTGCCGTCCCATGAGGAGGCCAATCACCTTTCCTGTCCTATGAGGAGGCCAATCACCTTTCCTGTCCTATGAGGAGGCCAATCACCTTTCCTGTCCCATGAGGAGGCCAATCACTGTGCCGTCCCATGAGGAGGCCAATCACTGTGCCGACCCATGAGGAGGCCAATCACTGTGCCGTCCCATGAGGAGGCCAATCACTGTGCCGTCCCATGAGGAGGCCAATCACTGTGCCGTCCCATGAGGAGGCCAATCACTGTGCCGTCCCATGAGGAGGCCAATCACTGTGCCGTCCCATGAGGAGGCCAATCACTGTGCCGTCCCATGAGGAGCCCAATCACTGTCCCGCCCCTTGATGAAACAAATCACTTTCTTCTCTCGTGATGAAGCTTGTCACTGTCCCATTGCATGAGGCGGCCCATCACTGTCTAGTCCTATCATTAGGCCAATCACTGCCCCGTCCCATGAGCAGGCCAATACCTGTCCCATGAGCAGGCCAATACCTGTTCCGCCCCGCGTGGAGGCCACTCAACGTCCCGCCCCGCGTGGAGGCCACTCACGCGGGGCGGGGCGGGACGTTGTCTCTTCCCTCGATGAGGTTAATCACTGTCAAACCTGGAGCTGGCTTTGTACACATGGGACAGTCATGGTGGGACAGAAAAGGGTCTTCACCAAACTGTTACCACAAGGTTGGAAAGCAGAATTGTCTACAATGTCTTTGTATGATGGAGTATTACCAGGACCCTTCACTGGAGACATCTCAACTCCATCATTGGAGGAGGATCCACAAACGTCTGCCCATGTAGTGTATATTTACCTATTCGGTTGACATTAATAAATAATAATAATAATAATAATAATAATAAAATAATGGGGTTTCCAGGGAATGGCACTCACGTTGGTGATGATCTGCGGCAGGCGGGAAGCGAGGTAGAAGACGGAGGACACCGAACCGATAACGCAGCCAATGATCTCCTGGGTGGTGAACGGCTGGAAAACACACGACACAAAAAAACTTACACGAGGGTCACCTACTGGTCACCAGAAGAACAGCTAAAAATGGATCTAATTTTTTATTATACTTTTGGATGAAGTATGTGGGTTGGGCTACAGTAAGAGGAGCGGGGCTGGAACAGAGTATTTTTAAAGCCACAGATTTAGAATTTAGTGTTACTGGCAACAGTGAGGGCACTGTCCCCTCCCACAAGGAGATAAGACACTCTTTGTCACACAAGAAGGCCGCTCACGTCCCGCTCCCGGGAGGGAGGAGGCCGCTCACGTCCCGCTCCCGGGAGGGAGGAGGCCGCTCACGTCCCGCTCCCGGGAGGGAGGAGGCCGCTCACGTCCCGCTCCCGGGAGGGAGGAGGCCGCTCACGTCCCGCTCCCGGGAGGGAGGAGGCCGCTCACGTCCCGCTCCCGGGAGGGAGGAGGCCGCTCACGTCCCGCTCCCGGGAGGGAGGAGGCCGCTCACGTCCCGCTCCCGGGAGGGAGGAGGCCGCTCACGTCCCGCTCCCGGGAGGGAGGAGGCCGCTCACGTCCCGCTCCCGGGAGGGAGGAGGCCGCTCACGTCCCGCTCCCGGGAGGGAGGAGGCCGCTCACTGTCCGCTCCCGTGAGGGAGGAGGCCGCTCACGGTCCGCTCCCGTGAGGGAGGAGGCCGCTCACGTCCCCGTCCCGGGAGGAGGCCGCTCACGTCCCCGTCCCGGGAGGAGGCCGCTCACGTCCCCGTCCCGGGAGGAGGCCGCTCACGTCCCCGTCCCGGGAGGAGGCCAGTCACGGTCCCCGTCCCGGGAGGAGGCCAGTCACGGTCCCCGTCCCGGGAGGAGGCCAGTCACGGTCCCCGTCCCGGGAGGAGGCCAGTCACGGTCCCCTCTTCATCAGGGCTAAAAACAGAATAATGCAGGCACTTGGATTGGAAAAGCTTGAAGAGAGCCAATCATTGTCCCCTCCCACGAGGAGGCCAATCCCTGCTTGTGTTGGCTGTGGTGAAAGGGGCGGGGCTGGAAGGGAGGAGCATACTGTCTGCGTTTCTGGCAACTGTGGGGATTTCAGTGGCGGGTGCCAGGAAAAGGAGGAGAACTGCAGCCAGTCGGGGGAAATTCTGTCTCTTCCACTGAAATCTAATTTTATGTCCCCATAACATACAAACCTCGGCATCAGAGCGGTCTGCCGCCAGCAAATGTCGCCCCCCCGGGGAGCTGTGGTGGTCTATGGCGGCCAATCGAGAGTCACCCAGCTGGAACAGAGTAGCGGCGGAGCCAATCAGAGCAAATCCACCAATGGCATTTACGATGAGAGACGCTGTGGATGGGAGAAAAGATTTTATTCTACAGATTGTACAATTTCTGTTCAATCGCCCTAAAACTCACCACATGTTACAATCTCCTTTAGATCTACCAAGGATCTAGCAAGGACCTGCTTGATTTGATATAAATTGATTAGGTGGGTCCTCATATCACATAGTTTTGGTAGATCTGAAGTTGATTGGACAGAGATTGCAACCTGTGTGGTGACCTTTAGGCTGGGCATACACTATACAATCTGACTGTACAATCTCCTTCAGATCTACCAACAACTATAAAAGTATAATGACCTGATTTGATACTAATTACCAAGATTTGTTTAGGTTTGTCTTCATATTACATCGTTTTGGTAAAGGAAATTGTACAATCAGATTGTATAGTGTATGGCCAGCTGTAGATATACTAAAACTATGTAATCTGATGGTCTAACAGAGATTCAGATCCCATTCCAAAACCATTGGTCATTAATGTGGAAATGTCTTCCTCCCAAGGTCATTAAATATGCATATGCCCCCCCCCCCCCAAAGGTCATTAATATAGAAATGCCCCCCCTCCTCAAAGGTCATTAATATGGAAATGCCCCCCCTCCCCAAATGTTAATATGGATATGCCCCCTCCCCTCCCCACAGGTCATTAATATGGAGTTGCCCCCCAACCCGCATGGACATTAATATAACCCCCCCCCCCCCATTTCCACACACGATGGCCCCTCCCTGCAGCTTTGTACAATCTTATACTAACCGGTATGGAAAAGTCCCCTCCCCAAAAGTCATTAATATGGAAAAGCCCCCCACCCCAAATGTTAATAAGGAAATGCCCCCCATCCCCCAAAGGTCATTAATACAGAAATGCCCCCCCCAAAGGTCATTAATACAGACACGCCCCCCCCAAGGTCATTAATACAGAAATGCCCCCCCCCAAAAAAGGTAATTAATACAGAAATCCCCCCCAAAGGTCATTAATACAGAAATCCCCCCCCCAAAAGGTCATTAATACAGAAATGCCCCCCCTCCCCAAAGGTCATTAATATAGAAATCCCCCCCCCCCCCAAAAGGTCATTAATATGAAAATGCCCCCCCCCCCGCCCCAAAGGTCATTAATATGGAAATCCCCCCCCCAAAGGTAGGTCATTAATATGGAAATTCCCCCCCCCCCCCCAAAAGGTCATTAATATGGAAATTCCCCCCCCCCCCCCAAGAAGGCCATTAATATGGAAGTTCCCCCCAAAGGTCATTAATATGGAAATGCCCCCCCCTCCCCAAAGGTCATTAATATGGAAATGCCCCCTGTGACGGAACGTCCCTACACTCCTCTTGAGTGCGTTCGTCATATATCACTTCCTTCTGGTCTGGATACGGATATCAGATATTCCAACCGCTCTCAAGCACCAAACAAGACGACACTTGCTTAGTACCAACATGGACTGATTTATTACAAAACTAAAGATGACATTTATATACAGTAGGAGAGGAGATCCCCCCTCCTGCTCATATTACTCTAACAATACACTTGTAACAACTTAACATAAACTAATTAACTAATCCCTTTAAGCAGCCGATGTGATTAGTACCTAACATAATTAGCATGCGCTAATTATCTAATCAACACTGGACTCCTTCATTCAATTGCAGAGTTAATTAGCACATACAACAATAGGTGAAACACTCCTCCACAAGCCAGACTATACTCATTTACACAACAGACAGGCTGACTGGAGTTCATTACATTAGCATCTGACAGCTTGTGTCCCAACAGTCATTCAGTCTCTTGCTAATATGCCAAATACATATACAGAGTGTGTCTTGGGGGGGCCAGCATGGACCTGAATCCAAGTAAAACCAGCTCAGCGATCCCCAGGCATGCAGCTCACAAAGAGCACCGTTCCCCCAAATGCCAGGGCCCGTAATCACAAGGTAATAGGCTTGCATTCAGTCCCCTCCAACAGCCTCTGTCCCGGCTAGATCTGTCACATTTCTCCCCTTTCGGCAGGAGACTAACACAGGAGGAGACCCCAGGTGGGTTGACTCCGAAGTTAGTCCATAGTTCCAGTCCTCCAATGCCTGTACCCACACAGTACCCCAAACAAATTGTTTCAAACAGAGCACTACTCACCCAGCCAACCTCTGCCTCTCTCAGAGAACATATCCGCCGCTGGGGAGAGGCCTGGACTGGTCCTTCTCCCTGGAGTCTTTTTAGCCGCTGGAGAGAAAAGACAGGGTGACTGGGCTCACTCTATCATGCTGTTGGGGATCTGGGCCGACCGTCCAGCATCCCTGGGGTATACAAGTGGGGACTGAAGTCCCATCCACCGATATCAGCTCAAGCTGCAGTTGTGAAGTGCAGATTGCATCCTCTCCTTGGGTCCTGAGCTGCTGCTCGGGAGTGACCACCACCTCCTCACCCTGGGCCTCCAGAACTGCCACAAGTGTGGGGAAGAGGTCTTGGACCCTCTGTCCGGTGACCAGAGCTTCAGCTGGGGAAGTTCCTTGTAACTCCATGGATACTGCCATTGGTGCTGGGCAGAGCACAGTGAAGTTTGGCCCTAATACCAGCTCTTCTGCTGGAGGCTCATCAGGTTGTTTTTCCTCAGCAGAAAAGTCTATCAAATCCCCAGTCTCTGCAACTGGTGTCTGGGGATATAGGTTCACCATCTCCTGTCCATGGAACCCATAAGATGCTATCAGTGCAGAGCAGAGGTTGGCAGAGCTCTGGCCGGTTGTCAGCACTTCAGCTTTGGGGATGGCAATTTCCAGATTTTCCACTGCCGATTCTCTGGCATGCTGCTGGACAGGCACATTCCTCCATCCAAGATCATCCCATGCAGAAACAGGATCATCAAGGTCAGTCAGCACTTGCTGCATCCGCCATAAGACCTCCACGTCCATAGCTGCAGGGGCAGGTTGGCAAAGCACTCTGTTACTCTGCCACATTGCTGACTATTCAGCCAGGATTTCAGAGTTGTCCACTGGTATTTCCTTATAGTCCCAGGCAAGGGGAGCCCCACCCTGCTGCTGAGCAGAGTCTAGCAGCCATCTGTAGGCAATCTCCAGCTCCCATTCCTGATCGGCCAGAAACTCCAAATCTTCCAGTGCCCAGTGCACTTCCGAGATGTTCAGTAGCCCTTTTCTGAAATCCATGATTTCATCCAACCGCCATTCCAAATCACTCCCAAAGTTAGAGTCTCCTGTCAGCTTCACATACAACAGTCCCAGGCCGCCGTAGCTTAAGCCTTCCGTTGGGCTGTCATCTGCTATCCAAGGGCATGCTTGGGATACATGCCACCGGAGGGCTCTGTAACTCTCATCCAGCTTCATCTCTGCCCAGACCAGCCTGCTTAATTCAGCTGTCTGCTCCTTGTGCAGTTTTTCTCCCAAAAACAGCACCCACAATCCATACTGCGACCAGTACCTTTCCTGGTTGGAGGGGAGAACTTTTCCCTGGTGACGCCGCTCACCGGCTAGCGCTTCCTTCCAGAGTTCGCAGCGAATAGAATCAAACCATCCCAGCAGGACCTGCTCTGATACTGGTCCTCTGTGCTGTAGCTGCATCTCTCGCAACCTCCTCCTGAATTCGTCTTCCATGGCGGCTGGTATCTGTACCTCTCCTCCTCTCCTGCTATCAGGACCTTGGATCCAGGTGGAGGTTTGGATGTCCCAGACTGCAGGAAGTATGATCCCACTGCTTGCCAACAATGTGACGGAACATATATCACTTCCTTCCGGTCTGGATACGGATATCAGATATTCCAACCGCTCCCAAGCACCAAACAAGACGGCACTTACTTAGTGCCAACATGGGCTGATTTATTACAAAACTAAAGATGACATTTATATACAGTAGAAGAGGACATCCCCACCTCCTGCTCATATTACTCTAACAATACACTTGTAACAACTTAACATAAACTAATTAACTAATCGCTTTAAGCAGCTGATGTGACTAGTACCGAACATAATTAGCATGAGCTAATTATCTAATCAACACTGGACTCCTTCATTCAATTGCAGAGTTAATTAGCACATACAACAATAGGTGAAACACTCCTCCACAAGCCAGACTATACTCATTTACACAACAGACAGGCTGACTGGAGTTCATTACATTAGCATCTGACAGCTTGTGTCCCAACAGTCATTCAGTCTCTTGCTAATATGCCAAATACATATACAGAGTGTGTCTTGGGGGGGGGGGGGGCAGCATGGACCTGAATCCAAGTAAAACCAGCTCAGCGATCCCCAGGCATGCAGCTCACAAAGAGTACCGTTCCCCCAAATGCCAGGGCCCGTAATCACAAGGCAATAGCCTTGCATTCAGTCCCCTCCAACAGCCTCTGTCCCGGCTAGGTCTGTCACCCCCCCCCTCCCCAAAAGGTCATCAATATGGAAATGCCCCCCAAAGGTCATTAATATGGAAATGCCCCCCCTCCCCAAAAGGTCATTAATATGGAAATGCCCCCCAAAGGTCATTAATATGGAAATGCCCCCCCTCCCCAAGTGTTAATATGGAAATGCCCCCCATCCCCCAAAGGTCATTAATATAGAAATCCCCCCAAAAGGTCATTAATATGGCTATGCCCCCCTCCCCAAAGGTCATTAATATGGAAATCCCCCCCCAAAAGGTCATTAATATGGCTATGCCCCCCCCCTCCCCAAAGGTCATTAATATGGAAATGCCCCCCCAAAAGGTCATTAATAATGCCCCCCCTCCCTAAATGTTATTAATATGGATATATTAATATAAACCCCCCCATTTCCACACACAATGGCCCCCTCCCTGTAGCTTTGTACAATCTGATAGTAACCGGTATGGTCAGCTTAAAAGCCGTAAACCCTCCCCTGCGTGCCCCTCCAATTCCAGTTTCACATTGTTACCAATTCTTGACTATGACTAAGCCCCGCCCTGTTCAGTGAAAGCATTCTATAAAGGTCCTCAGGTGGGCGGAGCTTAGCACAGGGGGCATGGCCTAAAGTCAGGGAGGCCAAAAATGTGTGGCAAAGTGAAACCGAGATCAGAGGGGCACACGGCTCTTGTAATTGGTAATGGCAGCACCTTGTAGCGTCGGCTCTTACTCAGAAATTATATTTTTTCACAGTTTGAAGTAGGTGACAGGTTCTCTTTAAAGATGGCTGCCGGGATGCGCATACTCACGGCTGGTCTGCTGGTTGCGGTATTTGTAGTAGATGTAGAGGAAGAGCATAAACAAGTCGGCCACCACGTAGTAAATCGCTGTGTATACCTGTAGAGGGAGACAGAATGAGGAGGAGACATCCGAGGGGGCGGTGTAATGGCTCCGCCTCTCTACTGAAATAACCCCTCCCAAGAGGATCTCATTCACACCAATGGGAGCTAGAGAGAAACTTTATTAACCACTTAAGTCTTTGAGATTTTTTTGTGTTGTTTACACACATTTAAGAAATCATTTTAGGCCTGAAGATTACATAAAACCCACAATTGTTCCGGGGGGCACCCGTGTGGGCTCACTCTTGGGTCTCGTTGCTGTGTCCATTGAAGCAGACAGCGGGAATCGCCCCCGCCCCCCATTCCCGTGTCACTGGATTTGATTTGGTGGGGAGAGAATTCTTTGATTAGCTCAGATGGGAATAGTTCGTGTATGAAGGAAGCCTGCAGGCGGCATGTAGAGGCTTCATTCATACATCATCAATACAATGTAACAATATTGTTGCGTTGTATTTAGCAACGACTCCGGCACTTACCTGAATTGGCAGCTGGTGTGACAGAAAGGCCCCTACAAAGTTACAGGAGTCCCCGGCCAGCCACCCCAACAGGAACCAGATAGACAGAGCCTTGTCCATGTTCCCCGTCTTACATGACTTGTAGTATTGCCTGCAAGGAGAGAGGACGGGTGATGACGACCCCACCCGGGGCCAGGCTCTAAACACAACATACAAATATACATTTACCTCCCCCCCCCCCATTTACCCTGCAAGGGTGAGGAATGTAGGGTGAGAACAGTAGGGTGAGGAATGTAGGGTGAGAACAGTAGGGTGAGGAATGTAGGGAGAGGAACGGAGGTGTGAGGAACGGAGGTGTGAGGAACGGAGGTGTGAGGAACGGAGGTGTGAGGAACGGAGGTGTGAGGAACGGAGGTGTGAGGAACGGAGGTGTGAGGAACGGAGGACTGTAGGGGGAGGAACGTAGGGTGAGGAACGTAGGACTGTAGGGTGAGGAACATTGAGTGAGGACAGCAGG
>CM053035.1:6258835-6341335 GCA_028564925.1 Lithobates sylvaticus
GGGGAGGAAGGAGGAGGGGGGAAGGAAGGGGGGAGGGGGAAAGGGGGGGGAAAGGGGGAGGGGGGGGGGGAGGGGGGGGGAAAGGAGGGGGGGGAGGGGGGGGGGGGAGGGGGGGGGGGGGAGGAAGGGGGGGGGGAAGGAGGGGGAGGGGGGGAAGGGGAAGGGAGGGGAAGAAGGGGGGGAGGGAGGGGGGGAGGGGAGGGGGGGAAAGGGGGGGGGGGGGGGGGGAGGGGGGGGGGAGGGGGAGGGGAGGGGGGGGGAGGAAGGGGGGGGGAAGGAAGGGGGGGGGGGGGGGGGGGGGGGGGGGGGGGGGGGGGGGGGGGGGGGGGGGGGGGGGGGGGGGGGGGGGGGGGGGGGGGGGGGGGGGGGGGGGGGGGGGGGGGGGGGGGGGGGGGGGGGGGGGGGGGGGGAGGGGGGAAGGGAAAGGGGGGGGAGGGGGGGGAGGGGAAGGGGGGGGGGGGGGGGGGGGAAAGAGGGAGGGGGGGGGGGGAGGAGGGAGGAGGGGGGAAAGGGGGGGGGAGGGGGAGGGGGACGGGGGGAGGGAGGGGGGGGAGGGGGGGGGGGGGGGGGGAGGGGGAGGGGAAAGGGGGGGGGGGGGGGGAGGGGAAGAGGAGGGAGGGGGGAAGGGGGGAGGGGGGGGGAAGGGGGGGGGGAAGGGGAGGGGGAGGGGGGAAGGGGGAAGGGGTGGGGGGAAGAGGGGGGGGGGGGGGGGGAGGGGGGGGGGAGGGGGGAAGGGGGGGGAGGGGGGAGGGAAGGGGGGGGGGGGGGAAGGAGGGAGGGGGGGGGGGGAGGGGGGGGGGGGGGAGGGGGGAGAGGGGAAGGAGGGGGGAGGGGGGGAGGGGGGAGAAGGGGGGGGGGGGGGGGGGGGGAGAGGGGGGGGAGGGGAAAGGGGGGAAGGGAAGGGGGGGGAAGGGGGGGGGGAGGAGAAGGGGGGGGGGGGGGGGAAGGGGGGAGGGAAGGGGAGGGAGGGAGGGGGGGAGAAGGGAGGGGGGGGGGAGGGAGTGGGGGGAGGAGGGAGGAGGGGGGGGGAGGGAAGGAGGGGGAAAGGGGAGGGGGGGAGGGGGAGGGGGAGGGGAGAGGGAAGGAAGGAAGGGGAAGGGGGGGGGGGAGGGGGGGGGGGGAGGGGGGGGGGGAAGGGAGGGGGGAGGGGGGGGGGAAAAGGGGGGGGGGGGGGGAGGGGAAGGAAGGGGGGGGGGGGAAGGGGGGGGGGGAAAGGGGGGGGGGGAAGGGGGGGGGGGGGAGGGGGGGGGGGGAGGGGGTAAGGGGAGAAGGGGGGGGGAAGGGGGGGGGAGGAAAGGGGGGGGGGGGGGGAGGGGGGGAGGGGGGAGGGGGGGGGGGGGGGGGGAAGGGGAGGGGAGGAAGGAAAGGAGGGAAAGGAAAGGGGGGGAGGGGGGAGGGGGGGGGGGGGGGGGGGAGAAAGGAGGGGGAGAGGGAAGGGGGGAAAGGGGGAAAGAGGGGGGGGGAAGGAAGGGGAAGGAGGAGGGGGGAAAAGGGAAGGGGAAGGGGGGGGAGGGGGGGAGAAAGGAGGAAGGGAAGGGGAGGGGGGGGGGGAAGGGGGGGGGGGAGGGGAGGGGAAAGGGGAGGAAGGAAGGGGGGGGGGAGGGAAGGAGGAGGGAGGGGGAAGGGGGGGGGGAGGGGAAGGGGGGAGGGGGGAAAGGGGGGGGGGGGGGAGGGAGGGGGGGGGAGAGGAGGGGGGGAGGGGGGGGATGGGGGGGAGAGGGAGGGGGGAGGAGGGGGGGAGGAAAGGGGGGGAAAGGGGGGGGGGGGCGGAAGGAAGAGGGGAGGGGGGGGGGGAAAGGGGGGGAAGGGGGGGGGGAAGGGGAGGGGGGAGGGAGGGAGGGGGGGGGGAGGGGGGGGGAGGGAGGGAGGGGGGGAAGGGAGGGGGAGGGGAGGGGGGGGGGGGAAGAGGGGGGGAGAGGGGGGAGGGGGGGAGAAGGGGGGGGGGGGGGGGGGGGGGGGGGAGGGAGGGGGGGGGAAGGGAAGGGGGAAAATAATGGGAGAGGGGGGGGGAGGGGAAGGGGGGGAGGGGGGAGGGGGGGGAGGGGGGGGGGGGGGGGGGGAGGGGAGAGGGGGGGGGGGGGGGGGGGGGGGGGGGAGGGAAGGGGAAAGGGGGGGGGGAGGGGGGGGGGGGGGAGGGGGGGAAGGGGAAAGGGGGGGGGGAGGGGGGGGGAGGGGGGGGGGGGGAGAAGGGGGGGGAGGAAGGGGGGAGGGGGGGGGGGGGAAGGGAAAAGGAGGGGAGGGAAGGGAGGGAGGGGGGGGGGGGGGGGGGGGGAAGGGGGGGGGGGGGGGGGGGGGGGGGAGGGGGGAAGGGAGGGGGGGGGGGGGAGGGGGGGGGGGGGGGGGGGGAGGGGGAGGGGGGGGAAAGTGGGGGGGAGGGGGGGGAAGGGGGGAGAGGGGGGGGGGGGGAGGGGGGGGGGGGGGGGTAAGGGAAAAGGGGGGGGAGGGGGGGGGGGGAAAGGGAAAGGGGGGGGGGGGGGAGGAGGAAGGGGGGGGGGGGGGGAGGGGGGGGGGGGGGAGGGGGGGGGGAAGGGGGGGGGGGGGGGGGGGGGGGAGGGGAAGGGAAAGGGGGGGAGGGGGGAAGGGGGGAAAGAAGGGGGGGGGGGGGGGGGGGGGGGGGGGGGGAGGGGGGGGGGGGGGAGGGGGAAATGGGGGGGAGGGGGGGAAAGGGAAAGGGGAAGGGGGGGGGGGGAGGGGGGGGGGGGGGGAAGGGGGGGGGGGGGGAGAGGATGGGGGGGGGAAGGGGGGAAGGGGGAAAGGGGGGGGGGGGAGGGAGGGGGGGGAGGGCGGGGGGGGGGGGGGGGGGGGGGGGGGAGGGGGGAGGGGGGGGGGGGGGGGGGGGAGGGGGAGGGGGGGGGGGGGGGAGGGAGGGGGGGGGGGGGGGGGGAAAGGGGGGGGGGGGAGGGGGGGGGGGGGGGGGGGAAGAGGGGAGAGAAGGGGGGGGGGGGGAAGGGGGGGAGGGGGGGGGGGGGGGGGAGGGAGGGGGGGGGGGAGGGAAAGAGGAGGGGGGGAAGAGGGGGGGAAGGGGGGTGGGGGGAGGGGGGGGAAGGAAAAGGGGGGGGGGGAGGGAGGGGGGGGGAGGGAGAGGGGGAAGGGGGGAAGGGGGGGGGAGGGGGAGGAGGGGGGAAGGGGGAGGAAGGGGGGGGAGGGGAGAAGGAGGGGAAAGGGGGAAGGGGGACAGGGGGGGGAGGGAAAAGGGGGAGGGGGGGGGGGGAGGGGGGAGGGGGGAAGGGGGAAGGGGGGGGGAGGGGGAGGGGGAGGGGGAGGGGGGAGGGGGGAAGGAGGGGAAGGGGGGGAGGGGGGGGAGGGGGGAAGAGGGGGAAGGGGAAAAGGGGACGGAGGGGGAAGGGTGAGGAGAAGGGGGGGGGAAGGGGGGGGAGGGGGGGAATGTGGGAAGGGTAGGAGGGGAAAGGAAGGGAAGGGGGGGAGGGTGAGGGGGGGAGGGGGAAGGGGAAGGGAGGAGGGGGGAGGGAAGGGAAGGGGGGGAAGGAAAAGGAGGGGGAGGGGGGGGAGGGGAAGGGAGACACAGGGAAAAGGGAAAGGGAAGGAGGGGGGGGGGGAAGGGTGGGAAGGGGGGGGAAGGGGGGGAAAAGGGGGGAGGAAGGGGGGGGGAAGGGGGAACGGGGGGAAAGGGGAAAAGAGGGAGGAGGGAAGGGGAGGGGGAAGGGGCAGGGAGAAGGGGAAGGGAAGGGGGGAGGGGGGGGGAGGAGGAAGGGAGGGGGGAGGGAACGGGGGGAGGGAGGGGGAAGGGGGGGGGGAGGGGGAGAAAGGGAGGAAGGGGGGGTAGGGGGGGGGGAGGGGGAGGGGAAGGGGAGGAGGAAAAGGGAGGAAAGGGGAGGAAAAGCAGTACGGGGGGAGGGAAGGGAAAGACAGGATAGGGGGGGGGGGGGGGTAGAACAGGGGGGGACAAAGGAAAAGGGGAAGGGACTCTGTAGGGGGGGGGGGAGGGGGGGAGGGGACAGGGGGGGGAAGTAGGAAAGGAGAGGACGCAGGGGGGGAGGAAAAGGAAGTAGGGAAGGTGGGGGGGAAGTAGGGGGAAAAGGAGTAGGGGGGGAAGGGGGGGACAGTAGGGCGGGGGAAGGGGTAGGGGGGGGGAAGGCAGGGGGGGGGGGGGGGGGGAGGAAAGGAAGGGGGGGGAGGAAGGACAAAGCAGGGGGGGGGAGAGGAAGGGGGACAGCAGGGGGGGGAGGAAAGTGAAAGAGGAAGGGGGGGAAGGAAAGAGGAACGAGAGAAGAAGGCAGGGGGGGTAGAAAGGGGGAAAGAGGGGGAAGGGGGGGGGAGAAAGGACAGGAGCGGGGGGGGGAGGGACAGGAGGGGAGGGGGCAGTGGAGGGGGGGGAAAAGGACAGGCGGGGGGAAGGACAGTAGGGGGGGGAGGACAGTAGGGGGGGGGACAGGTAGGGGGAGTAGGGGGAGAAAGGACAGGGTAGGGGGGGGGAACGGAAAGCAGGGGGAACAAGAGAAAGGGACAGTATGGGGAAGGCAGTAGGGGGGGGGGGGGGGGGGAAAAAGGACAGTACAGTAGGGGGGGAAAGGACAGTAGGGGGGAAGGACAGTAGGGGGGGAAGGACAGTAGGGGGGGGGGGGCAGTAGGGGGAGTAGGGGGAAAAGGAAGTAGGGGGGGAAAGGACAGTAGGGGGGGGAAAGGACAGTAGGGGGGAAAAGGGACAGTAGGGGGGGGAAAGGACAGTAGAGGGGGGAAAGGACAGGGGAAGGGGGGAAAGGACAGGTAGGGGGGGGAAAGGATAGGAGGGGGGGAAAGGATAGGGGGGGGGGGACAGGGGGGAGTAGGGGGGGGGGAGGATCAGGAAAAGGACAGTAGGGGGGGGGGGAGGACAGTAAGGGGGGGGGGGGGAAGGAAAGGGGTAGGGGGAGTAGGGGGGGGGGGGAAGTAGGGGGAAAAGGACAGGGGAGAAGAACGTAGGGGGAAGAAGTTAGGGGGAAAGGGAGGGAGTAGGGGGGAAAAGGACAGTAGGGGGGAAAGGACAGTAGGGGGGGGAAAGGACAGTAGGGGGAGGAGGGGAGGTAGGGGGGGGAAGAACAGTTAGGGGAGGAGGGGGGGGGGGGGGGAAAGGACAGTAGGGGGAGAGGGGGGAAAGGACAGTAGGGGGGAAAGGACAGTAGGGGGGAGAGGGAAAGGACAGTAGGGGGGGAGGGAAAGGACAGTAGGGGGGGAAAGGACAGTAGGGGGGGGAAAAGGGGGGAAAAGGAGTGAGTAGGGGGGAAGGGGGGGGTAAGGGGGGGGAAAGGGGGAAAGGGAAAGAGGGGGGGAGGAAAAGGGGAAGAAGGGGGGGGGGAAAAAGGACAGTAGGGGGAAGGGGGGGTAAAAATGGAAAAGGACAGTAGGGGGGAAAAGGACAGGGAGGAAGAAAAGGGGAAAGGACAGTGAGGGGGGAAAATATAGGGGGGGAAAGGGACAGTAGGGGAAAGGGGAAAAAACAAACAGGTAGGGGGGAGAATGGACCAGTAGGGAATAGAAAAAAAAAGAGAAAGGACTAAGAAAAAATGAAAAGGGGGGAGGGGAAAGAAAGGAAGACAGTTGGGGGGGAAGAAGAACGGATAAGGGAAAAAATAGGACAGTAGGGGGAAGAAAGGGGGGAAAGGACAGTAGAGTTGGGGGAGAAAGGACAGTACGAGGGGTGGGAGAATGAGAGTGAGGAAGAAGGAGTTGAAGGGAAGAGAGAGGAAGTGGAAAAGGAGTGAGGGGACGGAAAGAAAGGAATGAAGGGAGAAGAGGGACGAGTAGAGAAGAAGAAACGAGTAAGAGAGAGAAGCAGAAGCAGAGATGAAGTAACAGAAAGAGAGGAAGAAGGAAGGAGGAGAGAAGGAGGAGTTAAGAAGAGGGAGTAGGGGGAAAGGACAGAGAGAGAAGAGAGTAAGAGGAAGGACAAGAAAGGACGTAGGGAGGGAGGGGAAAGAAGGAAGGACAGTAGGGGGGAAAGGAACAGTTGGGGGGGTGGGGGTAGGGGGGAAAGGACAGTAGGGGGGGGAAAGGACAGTAGGGGGGAGAAAGGACAGTAGGGGGAGTAGGGGGGAGAAAGGACAGTAGGGGGGGGGGGAGGACAGTAGGGGGGGTGGATAGTAGGGGGGGGGTGGACAGTAGGGAGAAGTAGTAAGTACAGTAGGGGGAGGTAGGGGGAGGAACATAAGGGTAAGACAGTAGTGGGAGGAACATAAGGGTAAGACAGTAGTGGGAGGAACATAAGGGTAAGACAGTAGGGGGAGGAACGTAGGGAGGAAGAACGTAGGGGGGGAGGACAGTAGGGGGGAAGAACGTAGGGGAGAAGGACAGTAGGGGGGAAGGACAGTAGGGGGGAAGGACAGTAGGGGGGAAGGACAGTAGGGGGGAAGGACAGTAGGGGGAAGGACAGTAGGGGGGAAGGACAGTAGGGGGAAGGACAGTAGGGGGGAAGGACAGTAGGGGGGAAGACAGTAGGGGGGAAGACAGTAGGGGGGAAGACAGTAGGGGGGGTGACAGTAGGGGGGGTGACAGTAGGGGGGGTGACAGTAGGGGGGGGACAGTAGGGGGGGGGACAGTAGGGGGGAGGACAGTAGGGGGGAAGACAGTAGGGGGGAAGACAGTAGGGGGGAAGACAGTTGGGGGGAAGACAGTAGGGGGGGGATGTCCAATGAATGGCCCTGGGGTGGTGATTCTGCTCCTCATGTGTATAAAGGTTACGGACACTCTGTGCAGCGTGGCGGTTTATATCAGCAACAAATATGTCTATGTCAGCGACACTCTCACCCTGAGTCACAGCCGATAGGGAACCTCAGAGCCGAGTCAGCGATTGAATACTCACGGGAAGGAGGAGAAGATGAAGCAGAAGATGGAGATGAGCCCCAGCAGGACGCTGGCCAGGTCCCGTGCGTCCGCCGCACATTCCTTAAAGATGTTCCACACCCACTCAGTGCCATTGGGGCAATCTGAAAAGTTCCTGGGGGGCAACGGAGCCTCCAGGCCCCAGGATCTGATCCATGTGTCCATAATGTCCATTGACCTGAAACAACACAGGGTTACAAGAAGCTCAGAAAGGGCCAATCAGCTGAGAGACAAAAATATTCACAGGGACAATGTATGGCTGATATGGAGCAAGATTTAGAGGGGAACCATCATCCTTTAAAGACATACAAGACATTAGAGTGTAAGCTCCTCTGTACAGAGACTAATATGACTGGCTCAGTGTTCTCTGTACAGCACTGCGGTATATATCAGAGCTATATAAATGTATAATAAAAATAGCGTGTGACTGTGGGGGAGGGGACATTAGAGTGTATATTTTTGTTTATTAAAATTCTTACAAACATACAACATAATAAAAAGCATATTTACATAAATACAAAAAGTAAATAAAAATTAATATATACATAGACAAACAAAAACAAACAAGCTTACACCAGCAAATAACAGTAAAGAAAATGTATCCCCCCCCCCCCCCCCCCCCCCCAAAAAAAAAAAATCAAAAAACATAAATACAACTATATATAAAGAAACAAAATTGTATTATCTGTAGCACTGCGGTATAGGTCAGAGCTATATAAATGTATAATAATATAATAATAATAATAATAATAATAATAGTGTGTGACTGTGGGGGAGGGGAGATTAGAGTGTAAGCTCCTCTGTACAGAGACTGATGTGACTGTGGGGGGGGGGGGGGGGGGGGGGGGGGACATTAGAGTGTAAGCTCTTCTGTACAGAGACTGATGTGACTGTGGGGGGGGGGGGGGGGGGGCATTAGAGTGTAAGCTCCTCTGTACAGAGACTGATGTGACTGTGGGGGAGAGGGGACATTAGAGTGTAAGCCCCTCTGGTACAGAGACTGATGTGACTGTGGGGGGAGGGGACATTAGAGTGTAAGCTCCTCTGTACAGAGACTGATGTGACTGTGGGGGGGGGGGGGGGGGGACATTAGAGTGTAAGCTCCTCTGTACATGGACTGATGTGACTGTGGGGGAGGGGACATTAGAGTGTAAGCTCCTCTGTACAGAGACTGATGTGACTGTGGGGGGGGGGGGGGACATTAGAGTGTAAGCTCCTCTCTCTCTCTCTGGTACAGAGACTGATGTGACTGTGGGGGGGGGGGGGGACATTAGAGTGTAAGCTCCTGTGGTACAGAGACTGATGTGACTGTGGAGGGGGGGGGAGGGGACATTAGAGTGTAAGCTCCTCTGTACAGAGACTGATGTGACTGTGGGGGGGGGGGCATTAGAGTGTAAGCTCCTGTGGTACAGAGACTGATGTGACTGTGGGGGGGAGGGGACATTTGAGTGTAAGCTCCTCTCTACAGAGACTGATGTGACTGTGGGGGGGGGGGGGGAGGGACATTAGAGTGTAAGCTCCTCTGTACAGAGACCGATGTGACTGGGGGGACATTAGAGTGTAAGCTCCTCTGTACAGAGACCGATGTGACTGTGGGGGACATTAGAGTGTAAGCTCCTATGGTACAGAGACTGATGTGATTGGCTCAGTGATCTCTGTACAGCACTGCGGTATATGTCAGAGCAATATAAATCAGTTAAATAAATTCCTAACTATATATGAGATATTTAAATAGCAATACCATTCCAGTAATAATAATAATATCGGTCAGTAGAAGTAAACTCGCAGCCTCCAGCCATCCTGATGCTCTATAGCCCGGTGACCCGTCTTACCTGCACTGTCATGTAGAGGGGAGGACACAGACGGCTGTCACAGTTGTCGGTTCATATTCGATCTCCGCCGTACCGTCCTGAACTCCGCCACTGCCTGTGCGTCAATCCGGGTATCGATCAGTAAATCATTGTATCAAATTATGTAGCGATGTGTCAATCTGTGTAGCAATTTATAAATCAATGTATCAATATAATAATGTGACTGCAGTATTCGTCTCCTGCGATCTATAAATGGTTGTATTACAATGTATATTATTAATAAATATATATATATATAATGTGAATGGATAATATATATGTAAAGTGCTGCGTAAATTGACAGCGGTATACAAGAACCTGTAATAAATAAATGTATATATATGTATATGTGTGTGTGTGCGGCTCGCCGGCTCCTGACCCCGCACTCCTCTCTCTCTCTCTTCCTGTTGTTTCTCAGTCTCACGGGTCACATGACTGCGTCCTGTCACATGACTCCTCGATGAGGTCACCACTGGGGAGGGGGAGGGGTTGGTCTCAACGTTTGTTTTGTGCTGAACGCCGATCACCTGCATATTGTCAATATTTATAAACACCGGAGGGGGAAAAAAAAAAAGATACAAATATAAAAATATAACTATAAAGAGATGACAAAAAAATTAAGTATATATACAGTATACATATATATATATAATTTTTTTTATATTATTTTTTTTCTTTTCGAGCCCGAAATGCGGTGCGCAAAAACCAAACAGCACATTTTTTTAACAATAAAAGTAAATGTGAACATAGAAAAAAAATGCACAGAGGATGCATTAATAAAAAAATAAATAAAAAAAGGAAAAAAAAAAAAATATATATATATATACATACTTACATTTTTGTGGTAAGTTTTATATTATATTGACTCTTTATAGTTATATTTTGATATTTGCATCTTAATGATATTTTATTCCTCTTTCCCCCAAAAAAATGTAACAACTAAAAAAAATTGTTTTATTTATTAATTTTTTTTTTCATTTAATTTTTTCATTAAATTTTTCATTGAACGAAAAAGAAAATGAACCGATGCGCTACTTTGTTCTGCTGGCAGGGAACCTTTCCCGCCCTCAGAATACAATGATCACCGGTGTTGGCGGTTATACCCAGCGGCGCTGATTGTTCATGAAAAACTTGACAGGCTGGTTGCACACAAGTCAGCCAATAGAAGGACATGTGTACTACCCAGCCTGCTTTGTACTTGGATCAAAATCCGTCCAGTCCCTGCTGAACCAGACAAATTGTGATCCAAGTATGGCTTTAGGAAGAATAACCTTCTCTATCCTTGTTTACCTTTATCACATATTTTGGGTTGTCACCAGAACAGGAATAGAGGGGAAATCCTCTAATGGGGACACTTTGGTGTGATTTCCCTCTCACTTCCTGTTTAGGCCATTGGATGGGAAGTGAAGGGAAATCTCCACAATGGGGGGGGGGGGGGACACTAGTTCTGGTGACAACCAGGGATCCCCCCACCACTGTGGAAGGATTTCCTCTCACTTCCTGTTTAGGCCATTGGATGGGAAGTGAAGGGAAATCTCCACAATGGGGGGGGGGGGGGGTTCTGGTGACAACCAGGGATCCCCCCCCCCACTGTGGAAGGATTTCCTCTCACTTCCTGTTTAGGCCATTGGATGGGAAGTGAAGGGAAATATCCACAATGGGGGAGGGGGGGGGACACTAGTTCTGGTGACAACCAGGGATCCCCCCACTGTGGAAGGATTTCCTCTCACTTCCTGTTTAGGCCATTGGATGGGAAGTGAAGGGAAATCTCCACAATGGGGGGGGGACTAGTTCTGGTGACAACCAGGGATTCCCCCCCCCCATTGTGGAAGGATTTCCTCTCACTTCCTGTTTAGACCATTGGATGGGAAGTGAAGGGAAATCTCCACAATGGGGGGGACACTAGTTCTGGTGACAACCAGGGACCCCCCCCCCCCCACTGTGGAAGGATTTCCTCTCCCTTCCTGTTTTGGCCATTGGATGGGAAGTAAAGGGGAATCTCCACAATGGGGAGGGGGGGGCACTAGTTCTGGTGACAACCAGGGATCCCCCCCACCGTGGAAGGATTTCCTCTCCCTTCCTGTTTTGGCCATTGGATGGGAAGTAAAGGGGAATCTCCACAATGGGGGGGGGGGGGCACTAGTTCTGGTGACAACCAGGGATCCCCCCCACCGTGGAAGGATTTCCTCTCACTTCCTGTTTGGCTATGGGACAGGAAGTGAAGGGGAAATCCCCCCAATGGGGATACAGATGGACACACACACAAAAAAAAAAACTGACAGGGGTTACAACCCTTCCTTGCTCTAGCCAAAATGAAAAAAAAAAAAATGTCTTGCCTTTAGCTCTACTTTTGGAATCGCACAATGTAGGATGAATAAATGGCGATCTTGTCTGCGGCAGTGGGAAGGCAGTGCGATTCGATCAGGAATGTCATTATGAATGAATATTTTTGTCTCTGGAATCGGGTTCAGAGTCGATCTGAAAGTGCTGACCGAAGAATCCAACTTCCTGGTTTGTTATGTGTCACCGCCGGTCACCGGCACGTGATGTCTGCGGGGGAAACTGACAGTCAGTGCGATTAACCCCTCCGTCACCGCAGGCACTGAGCCGGCACGGCCGCGATGATTTCGGAGGGAAGATTTTAAAGGGAACCTGTCATGCCGGAAATCTGAGGGGTTCAAATAGTCGCCTCCTTCTGAGAACAAGTCCGTCATGCTGATCCTCAGCTTCAATACTTCCTCATCATCCTCTGGCCAAACGCCTATAGAAATCTGCTTTCAGAAATTTACAGGGCACATCACTTGTTGCCCACATAATGCCACCATTGCCTATGTGTTGCCCATGCATTGTCACAATTGCCTGTGTATTATGACACTTGCCCTTCAATCTCCGCCCATTATAATGATTGCTCAACTGTTGCCCACCTATTTCTACAATTTCCCATTTGTTGCCCTCATATTTCTACACTTGTTTGTTGCCTTTTAGGCTCGGTTTCCACCAGTGCAACTTTTCAGGCGACTTGGGACTGCAAAGTCGCACGACAAGTCATTCCCCCATGATTTCCAATGAGTACCGTTCATATCTGTGCGACTTCAAGTCGCAGCGACTTCAAAGTAGTCCCTGCGCTACTTTGGTACCACTTTGATGCGACTTGAGGTCCATAGACCTCAAGAATACACAGGGGCATTGTTTTCTGTTGCATCAAAATCGCGGCAAAATCACCAGTGAACGACTTGTCATGCGACTAGTACTGTTTTTCATGCGACTTGGGACTGCAAAGTTGCATGACAAGTTGTTCCCCCATGATTTCCAAAGAGTACCGTTCATATTTGTGCGACTTCAAGTCGCAAGCGACTATATAAAAAAAATTAAAATAGGAAATTGTACAAATATGTGGACGATGGACAGACAATCATTACTATACATGAAGGGGCAACTGTGGCAATAAGGCTCGGTTTCCACTAATGCGACTTATCATGTGACTTGGGACTTCGAAGTCGCATGACAAGTCGTTCCCCCATGATTTCCAATACCGTTCATATCTGTGCGACTTCAAGTCGCAGTGACTTCAAAGTAGTCCCTGCACTACTTTGGTACCGCTTTGATGCGACTTGAGGTCCATAGAACTCAAGAATACACAGGCATTGGCAGTGAACGACTTGTCATGCGACTAGTGCAGCTTTTCATGCGACTTGGGACTGCGAAGTCGCACGACAAGTCGTTCCCCCATGATTTCCAATGAGTACCGTTCATGTCTGCGCGACTTCAAGTCGCAAGCGCAAGACTTCAAGTCGCAAGAGACTATATACAAAATTTTTTTAAATAAAATAGGAAATTGTACAAATATGTGGACAATGGATATGTTGCCCCTTCGTGTATCATTATACACGAAGGGGCAACTGTGGCAATAAGGTTTGGTTTCCACTAATGCGACTTATCAAGCGACTTGGGAATGCGAAGTCGCACGACAAGTCGTTCCCCCGTGACTTCCAATGAGTACCGTTCATATCTGTGCGACTTCAAGTCGCGACGACTTGTCATGCGACTAGTGCAGCTTTTCATGCGACTTGGGACTGCGAAGTCGCACGACAAGTCGTTCCCCCATGATTTCCAATGAGTACCGTTCATATCTGTGCGACTTCAAGTCGCAGCGACTTCAAAGTAGTCCCTGCGCTACTTTGGTACCACTTTGATGCGACTTGAGGTCCATAGACCTCAAGAATACACAGGGGCATTGTTTCCTGTCGCATCAAAATCGTGGCAAAATCGCCAGTGAACGACTTGTCATGCGACTAGTGCGGCTTTTCATGCGACTTGGGACTGCGAAGTCGCACGACAAGTCGTTCCCCCATGATTTCCAATGAGTACCGTTCATGTCTGTGCGACTTCAAGTCGCAAGCGACTATATAAAAAAAATTAAAATAGGAAATTGTACAAATATGTGGACGATGGACAGACAATCATTACTATACATGAAGAGGCAACTGTGGCAATAAAGCTCGGTTTCCACTAATGCGACTTATCATGCGACTTGGGACTGCGAAGTCGCACGACAAGTCGTTCCCCCATGATTTTCAATGAGTACCGTTCATATCTGTGCGACTTCAAGTCGCAGTGACTTCAAAGTAGTCCCTGCACTACTTTGGTACCACTTTGATGCGACTTGAGGTCCATAAACCTCAAGAATACACAGGGGCATTGTTTCCTGTCGCATCAAAATCGCGGCACAATCGCCCTTTTTTTTTGCCGCGACTTGAAGTAATGCCTGTGTATTCTTGAGGTCTATGGACCCCAAGTCGCATCAAAGTGGGACCAAAGTAGTGCAGGGACTACTTTTAAGTCGCTGCGACTTGAAGTCGCACAGATATGAACGGTACTTGGAAATCATGGGGAACGACTTGTCATGCGACTTTGCAGTCCCAAGTCGCATTAGTGGAAACCGAGCCTAAAAGGCAACAAACAGGAAAGTGTAAAAAAACGAGGGCAGCAAATGGGAAATTGTAGAAGTGCAGGGACTACTTTGAAGTCGCACAGATAGGAACGGTCCTCATTGGAAATCATGGGGTCTGACTTGTCATGCGACTTTTCAGTCCCAAGTCGCATGAAAAGTCGCACTAGTGGAATTCGAACCTTATTGCCACAGTTGCCCCTGCATGTATAGTAATGATTGTCTGTCCGTTGTCCACATATTTGTACAATTTCCTATTTTTTATTTTTTATCTTTTTGTATATATATTTTTCCAGCTGCCTATTTGTTGCCTTTTTGTTTGCCCACCTATTATTACAACTTGCTATTTGTTGCCCAAGTATTGTCACAATTGCCTGTTTATTATGATGACTCCCCCGTCATGTTGCCCATTGTAATGATTGCTCAACTGTTGACCACCTATTTCTACAATTTCCCATTTGTTGCCCTCATATTTCTACACTTGCCTGTTTGTTGCCTTTTTATTGCAACAGTTGCCCCTTTATGTATAGTAATGATGGTCTGTCCATTGTCCACATATTTGTACAATTTCCTTTTTTTTTTGTATATATATTTTTACAGCTGCCTGTTTGTTGCCTTTCTGTTGTGATTGCCCCTTCCCCTGCCTATGAATTCTTACAATTGCCTGTTTGCTGCTTTTGTCTTTTAACAATTGCCCATCTGTTGCCCACTTATTTGTACAATTTCCTATCCTATTTTGTTTGCCCCACATATTACTACAACTGGCTATTTGTTGCCCATGTATTGTCACAATTGCCCCTTCCTTTCCCCACTTTTTAAATGCTTGTCCCTTTGTTGCCCCATTACTTGTACAATTTCTTATCTGCTGACCGTGCATTTCTTCAACTGCCTGTTTGTCGCCTTTGTAGTGTCACGGTTGCTCCTTCATTTGTTCATGTACTGTAATGATTGCCCATCCATCGCCCACATATTTATACAATTTCCTATTTTGCCCACATATTTTTACAGCTGCCTGTTTGTTGCCTTTATATTGTTGTGATTGCCCCTGCATCACCCCAGGTATTGTACTGCTAATGATACCGTTTTCATTACTAAAATCTTGTATATAGTCCCTTATCATCCCCCTCGAAGAGTTTACATACTATTGATGTTAGGCTAACTGGCCTGTAATTCCCAGGGATGCATTTTGGGACCTTTTTAAATATTGGTGCTACATTGGCTTTTCTCCAATCCGCTGGTACCATTCCAGCCAGTAAAAATTAGGAACAATGGTCTGGCAATTACTTGACTGAGTTCCCTAAGTACCCTCGGGTGCAAGCCATCTGGTCCGGTGATTTATTAATGTTGTGTTTCCCAAGTCTAATTCTAATTCTGTCCTCTGTTAACCATGGAGGTGCTTCCTGTGATGTGTCATGAGGATAAACACTGTAGTTTTGGTTACTGAAGCCCCCCCCCCCCGATTCCCTCGTGAAGACTGAGGAGAAGAATAAATTCAATACCTTCACCATCTCCCATCCTTTGTAACCAGATGTCCTCCCTTATTCTTTATGGGGCCAATATGGTCTGTCTGTGTCCTCCCTTTTTTTTACTGTTTATATAATTAAAGAATTTCTTGGGATTTTTTTTTTGCTCTCCTCCGCTATGTGTCTTTCGTGTTCTATCTTACCTGCCCTAATTGCACCCTTATATTTCTTGTTGCATTCTTTGTAAAGTCTGAATGCTGATGATGATCCCTCAGCCTTGTAGTTTTTGAAAGGCCTTCTCCTCTCCTTTTATATGCATTTTTACATTGGAGTTAAGCCATCCAGGACTTTTGTTCGCTCTTTTAACCACTTCAATACCAGGCACTTAGACACCTTCCTGCCCAAGCTAATTTTCAGCTTTCAGCTCTGTCGCAATTTGAATGACAATTGCGCGGGCATGCTACACTGTACCATAACAATTTTTTTTATCATTTTGTTACCACAAATAGAGCTTTCTTTTGGTGGTATTTGATCACATCTGCGGTTTTTATTTTTTGCGCAACAAATAAAAAAAGACCGACAATTTTGAAAAAAATATAGTTTTTCTTTGTTTCTGTTATTTTTTTTTGTAAATAAGTAGGTTTTCTCCTTCAATGATGGGCACTGATATGGCTGCACTGACAGGCACTGAAAAGGCGGGACTGATGGGCACTGATGAGGTGGCACCAATGAGGTGGCATTGATGATAAGCACTGATAGGCAGCACTGATGGGCATGATAGGTGGCACTAATAGGTGGCACTCGTATGCGGCACTGATGGGCACTCATAGGTGGCACTGATTGGCACTCATAGGTGGCACTGATGGGCACTCGTAGGCGGCACTGATGGGTACTTATGGGTGGCACTGATGGGTACTTATGGGTGGCACTGATAGGTGGCACGGATGGTCACTGATAGGTGGGCACTGATGGGCATGGATGGGCACTGATAGGTGGCACTCGTATGCAGCACTGATGGGCACTCATAGGTGGCACTGATGGGCACTCCTAGGCGGCACTGATGGGCACTCGTAGGCGGCACTGATTGGTACTTATGGGTGGCACTGATGGGTACTTATGGGTGGCACTAATAGGTGGCACGAATGGGCACTGACAGATGGGCACTGATGGGCATGGATGGGCACTGATGGCATGGATGGACACTGATGGGTGGCACTCATGACACTGATGGGTGGCATTGCTGGGCATTACTGTTCTCTTTTATTACATACTGGTGCCAATCAGTGCCCATTTGTGGGCACTGATTGGCACAGATTGGGCATTCATTTGAACATGTGGATGGCCAGGGGGTACATACCTGGCCATCCACATGTTGCCCCCTTCCCTGGTGGTCCTAGTGGAGTCCCTGGTGGTCCAATGTGGTCATCCGAGGGGGGGCTGCGCTGATAAACAATCAGCGCAGACCCCCCCCCTGTCAGGAGAGCCGCCGATCGGCTCTCCTCTACTCGTGTCTGTGAGACGCGAGTGTGGAAAAGCCGATCACCGGCTTTTCCTGTTTACATCGTGATCAGCCGTGATTGGACACGGCTGATCACGTGGTAAAGAGCCTCAGTCTGACACACCGCTCCACCGATCGCCGCGATGCGCGCCCCCACGGGGACGTCATATGACGCCCAGTCAGGATAACAGAACCACTTCCCGGACGTCAATCTGCTATTGACTGGGCGGGAAGTGGTTAAATTTATTTCCCAATGGGATGCATTGGCTAATGATCTTATTTAATATGCTCTTAAAGCAAACCCATCTCTCCTCCGTGCTCTTTGTTTCCGAAGATTTTATCTCAATTCATGCCTTCGAGCAAGGCTCGTAGTTTAGGGAAGTTGGCTCTTTTGAAATCCAGTGTCTTTGTGTTCCCCTTATGTTTCCTATTTGTGTTATTTATACTGAAGCCAATTGACCTGTGTTTGCTGTTTCCTAAATTGCCCCGTATTTCCACATCCGTGATCAGGTCTGTATTGTTGGTAATCAGTAGCTCTAGTAACGCTTTGTTTCTAGTTGGTGCATCTACCATCTGACCCATGAAATTGTCCTGCAAGACATTTAGGAACTGACAATGAAGGCAGGTGTCCCAATACTTTTGGTAATATACTGTATATATACGATACTGTGCAAAAGTCTTAGGCAGGTGTGATGCTAATGCTTTAAATGTTAGGGGAGCGGACTTGTGCTTAGAGGGCCTAAAATATGATAACTCCAACCTGAGAGCCACCAACGTCCTCTGTGGATACGAATCTATATTTTCAATGGTTGGGTACAATCAGATTGCAACATGTGTCCCCCGGTCTTACCAATCAATGTGTAACTTGAGGTCCTGCCAGTTCCAGGAACCGGGGCATGGGGGACTTGGTATTTTCCGGTAGAGTTTATCTACTAAATAAAAAATAAAAATAAAAACTACCAACGCTGCATAGAGTCATGTATGGCTTTGTACCAATAATAATGGAGAGGTGTTCAGTGTTTGGAATAGTAGGACAGGCATGGGCGTCCGCAGAACTTTTTCAGGGGGGGCATCATTTTAAGGTCACCCACGCTCTGATCCTTTTCGACAATGTCATTATCACATTATCACGGTCAGAGACTGCAGACGTAGTACAGGAGATGGTCAGAGACTGCAGACATTGCACAAGAGACTGTCAGAGACTGCAGACATTGCACAAGAGACTGTCAGAGACTGTGGACATGGCACAAGAGACTGTCAGAGACTGCGGACATGGCACAAGAGACTGTGAGAGACTGCGGACATGGCACAAGAGACTGTCAGAGACTGCGGACATGGCACAAGAGACTGTCAGAGACTGCATACATGGCTCAAGAGACTGTGAGAGACTGCGGACATGGCAGAAGAGACTGTGAGAGACTGCGGACATGGCAGAAGAGACTGTGAGAGACTGCGGACATGGCACAAGAGACTGTCAGAGACTGCGGACATGGCACAAGAGACTGTCAGAGACTGCGGACATTGCCCAAGAGACTGTCAGAGACTGCGGACATGGCACAAGAGACTGTGAGTGACTGCGGACATGGCACAAGAGACTGTGAGAGACTGCGGACATGGCACAAGAGACTGTGAGAGACTGCGGACACAGCACAAGAGACTGTCAGAGACTGCGGACATGGCACAAGAGACTGTGAGTGACTGCGGACATGGCACAAGAGACTGTCAGAGACTGCGGACATGGCACAAGTGACTGTCAGAGACTGCGGACATGGCACAAGAGACTGTCAGAGACTGCGGACTTGGCACAAGAGACTGTCAGAGACTGCGGACATGGCACAAGAGGCTGTCAGAGACTGCGGACATGGCACAAGAGACTGTGAAAGACAGCATACATGGCCCAAGAGGCTGTCAGTGACTGCATACATGGCCCAAGAGACTGTCTGTGACTGCATACATGGCCCAAGAGACTGTCAGAAACTTCATACATGGCCCAAGAGACTGTCAGTGACTGCATACATGGCACAAGAGACTGTCAGAAACTTCATATATGTGGGGGGGGGGGGTTGACAGAGAGAGGGGGGGTGACAGAAAGAGACAGAGGGGGTGATAGAGAGAGACAGGGGGTAACAGAGAGGAGTGTGACAGAGAGAGACAGAGTGGGGTGACAGAGAGAGAGGGGGTTGAAAAAGACAGAGGGGTGAGAGAGAGAGAGGGGGTGACAGAGAGGGGTGATGGGGGTCATCACTCCTGATCCGATCCCTGATTCCAGGGGGGGGGGGGCACTTGCCCCTCCTTACCCCTACCTGCGGACGCCCATGGGACAGTGTAAGGGCCCATTCACATGCTGGTGTACACGGGGGGCCCAAAGTCTGGCTACAGAGTGATTTATGTATAATAAGTATCTAGCACTTCGGTGAGAATTTAGGAAATGGGAGTATCTGGCATAAAAAAGTTACTTACTCTCCAATAAAAAAATAATAAAAAAAAAACCCCAATGAAATGAGAGGATTGCAATGCTGGGACGTTAATACACTCAGTGATGCGGCCAACCCCGGGGGCTACCACAAGGTGGCAGCATTGTACAGCTGGGACAATAGTACATTGCTTAGAACCGCCAACCAGTCCTTGTAATGAAAAGTCCGATCCATGTACTAATATACACTGTATGTACTACGTGTGGTGTTATATATTTATATGTGAATATTGTTCTATATATGAATATTATTTTTTATTATAAATATATATATATTAATATATAGTGTTCCATATATCTAGAGTATATTTTGTTATATACACTCACCGTCCCCTTTTATTAGGTCGCCCTTGCTGCATACATATATGGTGTACTGTGGCTCGCGGTTCCCATTGCGCTCTCATTACCCCAGTTGCTATACATTGTATCTGATGTGTGGACTTTGTTACCTGATTTATCTCTATAAAGTTTATATTTTTCTGTTTCTGTGTTTTATTCTCTACTATTATATACAGGAAATACGACCGATCCCGGGGACTGTCTACGATCGGGACATCTCCATTATCTGCGGGGGAGGGTGACAGCAGCTGGGCGAGGGGCATCCATCACAACACCCCCCCGATGACAAAGTGCCCCTCCGATAATGAAGTGATAATCGGGGTATTATGGGGGGAGGGGAGGGGAGGGGGAGGGGTCTGTGAGATTTATTTATAGATCGTTCGCTTTCCTAAAATAGAGTCACCGAGGTGATCACATAATTGTGAAGTGGAAGGAAAATGATGCAAATAAATCTGTGAAAAGTGTGGGGGGGGGGATTTGTATGGCGCCCCCCGGAGTCAATACTTTGTAGAACCCCCTTTCTCTACAAATCTTTTTGGGGGTGTCTCTACCAGCTTTGCCCATCTAGAGAGGACATTTCTGCCCATTCTTCTTCTTTGTAAATATCTCAAGCTCTGTCAGATTGGATGGAGAGCGTCTGTGACCAGCAATTTTTCAAGTCTTGCCACAGATTCTCAATGTGATTTAGGTCTGGACTGTGACTGGGCCATTCTAACACATGAATACGCTTTGATCTAAACCATTCCATTGTAGCTCTGGCTGTATGTTTCGGGTCGTTGTCCTGCTGGAAGGTGACCCCCCCCCCCCCCCCGGTCTCAAGTCTTTTGCCGACTCCAACAGGTTTTCTTCTAAGATTGTCCTGTATTTGTCTCCATCCATCTTCCCATCAACTCTGACCAGCTTCCCTGTCCCTGCTGAAGAAAACCATCCCCACCACATGATGCTGCCACCACCATGTCTCACAGTTGGGATGGTGTTTTCAGGAGGATGGGCAGTGTTAGTTTCCCCCCACATAGCGTTTTGTTTTTAGGCCAAAAAGTTGAATTTTGGTGTCATGTGACCAGATCACCTTCTTCCACATGTTTGCTCCCCTCCCCCACATGGCTTCTCACAAACTACAAACAGGACTTCTTATGACTTTCTTTCTCCAATGTCTTTCTTCTTGTCACTCTTCCATAAAGGGCAGATTTGTGGAGAACACGACTAATAGTTGTCCTGTGGACAGACTCTCCCCCCTGAGCTGTGGATCTCTGCAGCTCCTCCAGAGTTACCATGGACCTCTTGGCTCTTCTCTGATGAATGCTCTCCTTGCCCGGCCCGGTCAGTTTAGGTGGACGGCCATGTCTTGGTAGGTTTGCAGTTGTGCCCATACTCTTTCCATTTTCCGATGATGGATTGAACAGAGCTCCGTGAGATGGTCAAAGCTTGGGAGACCTAACCCTGCTTTATACTTCTCCACAACTTTATCCCTGACCTGTCTGGTGTGTTCCTTGGCCTTCATGATGCTGTTTGTTCACTGAGGTTCTCCAACAAACCTCTGAGGGCTTCACAGAACAGCTGTATTTATACTGAGAGTAAATGACACACAGGTGGACTCTGTGAAAATCTCCTAGTGTGTGGCCTTCAGTGGTGATCCGAGTCGCCTCCTGGATCCTTATAGATTAGAATGGACTCTGCTGCAGGCGGCACCAGAACCGCTGATTTTCCACTGCAGGTTACTCAGCAATAGCAGCACAAAGGCGGAAAGTAACGATTCTCTTCTACTTTGTTTCCAAACGTTGCAGAACTCGGAGATCTCCTCGTACGTGTGTGCGGCACGCCGGGCGCTGCGGGCGGCATGATGCCAACGACAGACCATCCTAGGCATGCGGGCGCTCCGGGCATTACGGGTGAGAGAGGCTAAAACTTCAAAGCAAATCCCTTCCCCTATGTACTGATAATAGCAGTTTTATGGGAGACCCCCGGGGGGGGGGGGGGAGGGGCGGCTTCTGGGGGCCCCTGTAGAAGGCTCAGCGCTGGAACGTCCTGAGGGATAGAATATCACAGGAATGCAGAACTCCGAGGATCAAATGTGTAGAATAAAATGTATAGAAGACGAAGCCGGGCGAGAATGTGACATTGTCTGAGTATAGAGGGCGGGGGAGGAGGACACGGGGGGAGGAGGACACGGGGGGGGGGGACATGGGGGGGGGGGCGAGTCCCCCCGCAGTGCAGAGTATTTCAGGAGAGGAGAGTTATACAGATCCCGGGGGCTCCAAACAAAGGGCCAGTTTACTGCACTTCAAACTTTAGGGGGTCCCGACTGTGGCCAATGTGTGTTGGTGGGAGGAATAGTGCCCCATCATTGGTATCAGTGGGAGGAATAGTGCCCCATCATTGGTGTCAGTGGGAGGAATAGTGCGCCATCATTGGTGTCAGTGGGAGGAATAGTGCCCCATCATTGGTGTCAGTGGGCGGAATAGTGCGCCATCATTGGTGTCAGTGGGAGGAATAGTGCCCATCATTGGTGTCAGTGGGCGGAATAGTGCGCCATCATTGGTGTCAGTGGGAGGAATAGTGCCCCATCATTGGTGTCAGTGGGCGGAATAGTGCGCCATCATTGGTGTCAGTGGGGAGAATAGTGCCCCATCATTGGTGTCAGTGGGAGGAATAGTGCCCCATCATTGGTGTCAGTGGGAGGAATAGTGCCCCATCATTGGTGTCAGTGGGAGGAATAGTGCCCCATCATTGGTGTCAGTGGGCGGAATAGTGCGCCATCATTGGTGTCAGTGGGAGGAATAGTGCCCATCATTGGTGTCAGTGGGCGGAATAGTGCGCCATCATTGGTGTCAGTGGGAGGAATAGTGCCCCATCATTGGTGTCAGTGGGAGGAATAGTGCCCCATCATTGGTGTCAGTGGGAGGAATAGTGCCCCATCATTGGTGTCATTGGGAGGAATAGTGCCCCATCATTGGTGTCAAAGGGAGGAATAGTGCCCCATCATTGGTGTCAGTGGGAGGAATAGTGCCCATCATTGGTATCAGTGGGGGGAATAGTGTCCCATCATTGGTGTCAGTGGGAGGAATAGTGCCCCATCATTGGTGTCAGTGGGAGGAAAAGTGCCCCATCATTGGTGTCAGTGGGAGGAATAGTGCCCCATCATTGGTATCAGTGGGAGGAATAGTGACCCATCATTGGTGTCAGTGGGAGGAAAAGTGCCCCATCATTGGTATCGGTGGGAGGAATAGTGCCCCATCATTGGTGTCAGTGTGAGGAATAGTGCCCATCATTGGTGTCAGTGGGAGGAATAGTGCCCATCATTGGTGTCAGTGGGAGGAATAGTGTCCATCGTTGGTGTCAGTGGGAGGAATAGTGCCCCATCATTGGTGTCAGTGGGAGGAATAGTGCCCCATCATTGGTGTCAGTGGGAGGAATAGTGTCCCATCGTTGGTGTCAGTGGGAGGAATAGTGCCCCATCATTGGTGTCAGTGGGAGGAATAGTGCCCCATCATTGGTGTCAGTGGGAGGAATAGTGTCCCATCGTTGGTGTCAGTGGGAGGAATAGTGTCCCATCATTGGTGTCAGTGGGAGGAATAGTGCCCCATCATTGGTGTCAGTGGGAGGAATAGTGCCCCATCATTGGTGTCAGTGGGAGGAATAGTGTCCCATCATTGGTGTCAGTGGGAGGAATAGTGCCCCATCATTGGTGTCAGTGGGAGGAATAGTGTCCATCGTTGGTGTCAGTGGGAGGAATAGTGTCCCATCGTTGGTGTCAGTGGGAGGAATAGTGTCCCATCATTGGTGTCAGTGGGAGGAATAGTGCCCCATCATTGGTGTCAGTGGGAGGAATAGTAGGTATAGAACCCCTATATTTTCTGATTTTTGTTATAAAACATATCCAATAAAATCTAATTTTTATTTTTTATTTAAAAAAACCTGCAAAGTAAAGGCGTAATGTGCTAGAATGCATCGCATACTAGCACATTATGAAATACTTACCTTACGGACGAAGCCCGGCACTGCCGCGCTGTGAGCTCAGACAGGCGCTTCCATCTTCTCCCGGTCTTCCTTCGCGTCCTCCGGCCGTCTGATTGGCCGCGCTGCGATGACGTCACTTCCTGCGCACGGGAGTCACAGTACTGCGGCGCGGAGCTCTGAAGGGACGCATTGCCAACAATTTAGAATCAATGTTTCGATTCGGCTCTCCTGCAGCTCCCGAAAATTAAAAATGTCAGTTTTGAATGGACTGACCCTTTAAATGTCACAATTCTGAATGGACCGCGCACTTGTGACAATCCACCTGTGACAGGCGTCCAATCATTGTGAGCCGCTGGCCCAATGTCAGCTCACGGTCGGGCCGCTGGCCCAATGTTAGCCCCGTCATTACCGTGTCACTCATCGAACGAAGTCCCGAATCCGACGGATCAATGGCTCACTGAACTTCATTAACGCTAAGAGGATTTCTGTGTCCGTTCCCGAGATAATTCCCCTCAATGCTGGTCAGAGCGCGATAAACACGTCCTTCATCCTCCTCTCTGTGTCATGTGATCTCACCGAGCGCCAACCAGCTCTGACACCAAATGTAGCCGATTACATCCATGAAAGGTGAGAGACAGATGAATATGTGAACTCGTAGGGAGTGGAGTCACCCACGGCAACTGGAATACACCCACTGCAATCACATCAATTAAAGGAAAGGTCCTGTCTTCATACAGTATTCAAGTATAACTCAAGTGTCTCCTCCTACAATGAGGAGATTTCCTCCAGTAGTTTGTGTCTCTGCTCCTCCCACAATAATGCAGTAGTTTGTGTCTCTGCCCCTCCCACAATGTGGAGATTTCCTCCAGTAGTTTGTGTCTCTGCCCCTCCCACAATGGTGAGATTTCCTGCAGTAGTTTGTGTCTCTGCCCCTCCCACAATGGGGAGATTTCCTCCAGTAGTTTGTGTCTCTGCCCCCCCACAATGGGGAGATTTCCTCCAGTAGTTTGTGTCTCTGCCCCTCCCACAATGGGGAGATTTCCTCCAGTAGTTTGTGTTTTTGCCCCTCCCACAATGGTGAGATTTCCTGCAGTAGTTTGTGTCTCTGCCCCTCCCACAATAATGCAGTAGTTTGTGTTTTTGCCCCTCCCACAATGGTGAGATTTCCTGCAGTAGTTTGTTGTCTCGGCCCCTCCCACAATGGGGAGATTTATTTGCAGTAGTTTGTGTCTCGGGCCCCTCCCACAATGGGGAGATTTCTTTGCAGTAGTTTGTGTCTCGGGCCCCTCCCACAATGGGGAGATTTCCTGCAGTAGTTTGTGTCTCTGCTCCTCCCACAATGGGGAGATTTCTTTGCAGTAGTTTGTGTCTCGGGCCCCTTCCACAATGTGGAGATTTCCTCCAGTAGTTTGTGTCTCTGCCCCTCCCACAATGGGGAGATTTCCTGCAGTAGTTTGTGTCTCTGCTCCTCCCACAATGGGGAGATTTCTTTGCAGTAGTTTGTGTCTCTGCCCCTCCCACAATGGGAGATTTCCTCCAGTAGTTTGTGTCTCTGCCCCTCCCACAATGGTGAGATTTCCTCCAGTAGTTTGTGTTTTTGCCCCTCCCACAATGGTGAGATTTCCTCCAGTAGTTTGTGTCTCTGCCCCTCCCACAATGGTGAGATTTCCTCCAGTAGTTTGTGTTTTTGCCCCTCCCACAATGGTGAGATTTCCTCCAGTAGTTTGTGTCTCTGCCCCTCCCACAATGTGGAGATTTCCTCCAGTAATTTGTGTCTCTGCCCCTCCCACAATGGGGAGATTTCCTCCAGTAGTTTGTGTCTCTGCCCCTCCCACAATGTGGAGAAAACATTTTCCTTTTAGCGGGTTTCATTCAATTCTTGGAAATCGCACGCAGGGCGAGTTTTGGGAATGTGGCGTCACGCGCTGTATATATATATATATTAGAAATGCCTCCGCCGCGGTCCGGCCGTTAGCCGCTGATCCGCAGAAGCCGCTCTCAACTCTAAAAAATTCTTCCGTGGCTTGAAAATAGCAGGAGGATTAATTCCTCCATCATCGTCCCGCCATCTGCACCCCGGCGCGGTGAAATCACCATCTGAACACGCGGTGCTTCTCCTGCCGGCCGGGGCTCAGCTCTTATCTTATGAAAATTCATTGGAATCGATTAATTAGCCCCCCCCCCCCCCCACCCCCCCGCTTAAAAATAAAGGAAAATATTATGAACCCAAAGTTCTAAAATTCCTGAAGGAACTCACTACATGCATCATAGGATCTTCCCCTTCCCCTTTTTACAAACTACTGGAGGAAATGAAAACTCTGAGCTGCTCCCCCAGTGCCTGAAACATGTAAAGAATGTCACATTATCTTTCATGACATCATCATTGATTGAACCCGTGTCCTTCTTCAAAATCCATCTTTGGGTGCTCAACCTGCGGCCCTCAAGCTGTTGCGGAATTACAAGTCCCATGTGGCATCGGAAGGCTGACAGTTACAAGCATGACTCCCAAAGGCAGAGGTATGATGGGAATTGTAGTTCTGCAAAAGCTCGAGGGCCCCAGGTTGAGCACCCATTGAAGCAGGTGCCGAGTTCAGGAGTGTGCTACGTACAGAGTTCAGGAGTGCACTACATTCTGAGTGCAGAGTTCAGGAGTGCACTACATTCAGAGTGTAGAGTTCAGGAGTGCGCTACACATTCAGAGTGCAGAGTTCAGGAGTGCACTACACATTCAGAGTGTAGAGTTCAGGAGTGCGCTACACATTCAGAGTGCAGAGTTCAGGAGTGCACTACATTCAGAGTGTAGAGTTCAGGAGTGCGCTGTGTACAGAGTTCAGGAGTGCGCTGTTTACAGAGTGCAAAGTTTAGAAGTGTGCTAACTGCAGAGTGCAGAGTTCAGGAGTGTGCTATGTACGGAGTTCAGAGTTCAGGGGTGTGCTACATTCTGAGTGCAGAGTTCAGGAGTGTGCTATGTACGGAGTTCAGAGTTCAGGGGTGTGCTACATTCTGAGTGCAGAGTTCAGGAGTGCGCTACACATTCAGAGTGCAGAGTTCAGAAGTGTGCTATGTACAGAGTTCAGAGTTCAGGGGTGTGCTACATTCAGACCGCAGAGTTCAGGGGTGCACTGTGTACAGAGTGCAGAGTTCAGGAGTGCGCTACACATTCAGAGTGCAGAGTTCAGGAGTGCACTACATTCAGAGTGTAGAGTTCAGGAGTGCGCTGTGTACAGAGTGCAGAGTTCAGGAGTGCGCTGTTTACAGAGTGAAACGTTTAGGAGTGTGCTACCTGCAGAGTGCAGAGTTCAGGAGTGTGCTATGTACAGAGTTCAGAGTTCAGAGTTCAGGGGTGTGCTACATTCAGACTGCAGAGTTCAGGGGCCGCTGTGTACAGAGTGCAGAGTTCAGGAGTGCGCTACACATTCAGAGTGCAGAGTTCAGGAGTGCGCTACACAGTCAGAGTACAGAGTTCAGGAGTGCACTGTGTACAGAGTGCAGAGTTCAGGAGTGCACTACATTCAGACTGCAGAGTTCAGGGGTGCGTTGTGTACAGAGTGCAGAGTTCAGGAGTGCGCTACACATTCAGAGTGCAGAGTTCAGGAGTGCACTGTGTACAGAGTGCAGAGTTCAGGAGTGCACTGTGTACAGAGTGCAGAGTTCAGGAGTGCGCTGTTTACAGAGTGCAAAGTTTAGGAGTGTGCTACCAGCAGAGTTCAGGAGTGTACTATGTACAGAGTGCAGAGTTCAGGGGTGCGCTGTATACAGAGTGCAGAGTTCAGGGGTGCCCTATGTACAGAGTGAAAAGTTCAGGAATGCACTGTGTACAGAGTGCAGAGTTTAGGAGTGTGCTATGTACAGAGTGCCGAGTTTAGGAGTGTGCTACGTACAGAGTGCAGAGTTCAGGGGTGAATGTTGTCTTGTACAAGCGACCAAGGATAAAGATGACGACGACACCTAACCGGTTGTCCCATTCATTAAGCATGTGGTCAATACACTCTAAATGAGTCGTTTCCACCCGCTCTGTGACGGGGTCATATATGGTGCCAATGAGTCGTCTCAGAACCTCCTCCAGGCAAATGAACTCTTGTCAGCTTGTAGAGGTGAATGGACAGGTGATTCCTACTTTGTTCAGGCCGGCTGCGATTAAGATGATGGTGGTGACCAAGTTGTCACAATTAGGCATATGGTCAAGACACTCTAAAGGAATTTCTGACTTCATCTTCTGCAAGGGCCATCTATTCTGGCAATGTCCAGCCTTCTATTCAGGGCCTTCTCAAGCCAATCAATCCTCTTCTGAACAGGAAGATGAGGACGACCTTTGTCCAGATGGTAAGGTTGGTGAAATGCCCTTTAAATAGAAGTGAAGCTTTGGAAGTATTTGAAGAACCTCCAGAGGAGGACTGCTTGACAATGCCCTTATGTTGGATGCATCAAGTGCTCGTTCTACAAGATTGGAGTATGTTGTCACAGCAGGATGAGACTGAAAGATGTCCAGGGGTTGGGATCACCCCTCTGGGTCAGTGTGTGCCCCCTTTGTGGGATTGGCCATATACATGTCCTTACCATCAGAAGATGTCGTGGCCTTCAAGGACAAACGCTATCGCTGCATTTTTCTCGATCATGGAAGGTCAAGCCTAAATTTAATGGTGGTCAGTTTGGCTTCCTGCCTCAAGATGAATGTCTGCTGAGTTAAAGGAGACCTGACACGTGGTCCATTAAGGCAGGGGTGTCCAAACTTTTTTTCAAAGAGGGCCGGATTTGATGAAGTGAACGTGCGTGAGGGCCGACCATTTTCCCTGACATTCTTTGAACCATTAAAAGTCGGTCTGTGTGTTCGTTCGAGCACTAATACACCGCCCAACAAGAATTCTCTTGCCTTTGTGGCTGTGTGTGAGTGAGAGATGAGCGCGGGCGTGTTATTTGGATATACCGTGTTTATTGGAGTATAACACGCACCTTCACTTTAAGAGGGAAGTTTCAGGGGAAAAAAATACAATTTTACATAAAGAACAATGAAGCAAAATAAGGGTCAGTGCCCATCTGCATCCCCACCATTGCCATGAGTGCCGAATCCACCATTGCCAGGAATGCAGCCCCCCATCATTGCCAGGAATGTAGCCCCCATCATTGCCAAGAATGCAGCCCCCCATCATTGCCAAGAATGCAGCCCCCCATCATTGCCAGGAATGTAGCCCATCATTGCCAGGAATGCAGCCCCCCATCATTGCCAGGAATGCAGCACCCCCCATCATTGCCATGAATGCAGCCCCCCCATCATTGCCAAGAAAGCAGCCCCCCATCATTGCCAAGAATGCAGCCCCCCATCATTGCCAGGAATGCAGCACCCCCCATCATTGCCATGAATGCAGCCCCCCATCATTGCCAAGAATGCAGCCCCCCGTCATTGCCAAGAATGCAGCCCCCATCATTGCCAAGAATGCACCCCCATCATTGCCAGGAATGCAGCCCCCATCATTGCCAGAAATGCAGCACCCCATCATTGCCAGGAATGCAGCACCCCCCATCATTGCCATGAATGCAGCCCCCCCATCATTGCCAAGAATGCAGCCCCCCGTCATTGCCAAGAATGCAGCCCCCCATCATTGCCAAGAATGCACCCCCATCATTGCCAGGAATGCAGCCCCCATCATTGCCAGAAATGCAGCACCCCATCATTGCCAAGAATGCAGCCCCCCATCATTGCCAAGAATTCAGCCCCCCATCATTGCCAGGAATGCAGCCCCCCATCATTGCCAAGAATGCAGACTCCCATCATTGCCAAGAATGCAGCCCCCCATCATTGCCAGGAATGCAGCCCACCATCATTATCAAGAATGCAGCCCCCCATCATTGCCAGTAATGCAGCCCCCCATCATTGCTAAGAATGCAGCCCCCCCATCATTGCTAAGAATGCAGCCCCCCATCATTGCCAAGAATGCAGCCCCCCATCATTGGCAAGAATGCAGCCCCCCATCATTGCCAGGAATGTAGCCCCCATCATTGCCAAGAATGCAGCCCCCCATCATTGCCAGGAATGCAGCCCCCCACCATTGCCAAGAATGCAGCCCCCATCATTGCCAAGAATGCAGCCCCCCATCATTGCCAGGAATGCAGCCCCCCACCATTGCCAAGAATACAGCCCTCCACTGGTTAATGACAGTTGAGTTTGGCAGAGGCATCCTGGCTTCAGTTTTTTTGGTCAGAATTGAGGAGTGTGTAGCATTATCCCTCCCCTGTTTTGGCTAGTTAGTTCCCAGCTCCAATTTGTGCCACCTATCAGTGCCCATCCGTGTTTCCTATCAGTGCCGCCTATCAGTGCCGCCTATCAGTGCCCATCAATGCCACCTCATCAGTGCCACTTCATTGGTGCCACCTCATCGGTTTCCACATCAGTGCCGCCTTATCAGTGCCCGTCAGTGCAGCCCCATCAGTGAAGGAGAAAACTTACTTTTTTACAAAGTTTTGAAACTGAAACAAAAAAAAAAAACATAATTGTCATTCAAAGTGCGACAGCGCTGAAAGCTCAAAATTGGTCTGGGCAGGAAGGTGTTTAAGTGCCCCCCCCCCCGGTATTGAAGGGGTTAACTTGGAGGGCCGTTTTACAACACAGTGACAGTTGGAGATCTCCATTCCTCAATGCCATATAAAAACCTCCATGAGCAAAGCTACAGCTCGGGAAGGAACAGACATGTCTCTCTGGGGTGGATTTGTCTTTCGTGGAGTTGTCCTTTAATTTTTGGTATTCAGTGATTTCATCCGCTGGTTGTGTCACGTCAATCTCGTTGTCTTTTTAAATAGACCCCCAGCCTCCCCTTATTTTTTCTAGTGAGCCAGGAAAAGAAAGGCTCAATAACATTGTGTCCGGACGATGAGTGGCGAATTAGCGCTGTGAAAGTGAGATCGTCTCATTCCGCGGCGTTCCTGCGTCTCTCAACACCGGAATGCCATTAAGAGAAGTGCGGGATTAGCCAATTCCGGGGCTCGTTAGTCTGTGTACACTTAATTGTGCGCCCTTTGCTCCAACATATCCCGCAATATACATCGCAGTGTGTAAACGGCGTCCGATCGGGTTACCGGAGGGGGGGCGAAGGTCAATTCCTCTCCTCGCTAAATGGCTATTTAAAGGGATTAATTGAGACACAAAGCATTTCTATCGTATGTGAGAGACCACACCGGGGGACCTATTTAAAAATTGATATTTTGTTTCACGGGAGACACGGATTCCGACCGATTCGCCTCTGGGGGCGCATTCATGGGGCAAAAAAAATGCGCCACTTAGATGTGTACAGAAGGTAGTTTTTATAGTAATGAGTGACCCCGTACACACAGCTCCGCCTACGTGAGAAAATATGCGCTTGGCCGCACGGGTCTGCAGTTGCATTCAGGGCCGCACAGATCTTCACATTTTACTCACAAAGGATGTTCTGGAACTGGAGAGAGTCCAGAGAAGGGAAACAAAGCTAATAAGGGGGCTGGAGGACCTCAGTTATGGGCGATGGAGTTATGGGGGGGGGGGGGGGGGGTGGAGGACCTCGGTTATGGGGGAATGTGTAACCTCCTCAGTTATGGGGGATGGAGGAGCTCATTTATGGGGGATTGAGGACCTCAGTTATGGGAATAGAGGAGCTCAGTTATTGGGGATGGTGGACTTCAGTTATTGGGGATGGAGGACCTCAGTTATGGGTGAATGGAGGACCTAAGTTATGGTGGATAGAGGAGCACCTTTATGGGGGAATGGAGGACCTCAGTTATGGGGGAATGGAGGACCTCAGTTATGGGGGGTGAAGGAGCTACGTTTTGGTGGAATGGAGAACCTCAGTTATGGGGAATGGAGGACCTCAGTTTTGGGCATGAAGGAGCTCAGATATTGGGGGTGGTAGACCTCAATTATGGGGGAATGGAGGACCTCTGTTATGGGGGATGTAGGACCTCTGTTATGGGGGATGTAGGACCTCTGTTATTGGGAATGGAGGACCTCTGTTATTGGGAATGGAGGACCTCTGTTATTCGGGATGAAGGACCTCAGTTATGGGGGATGTAGGACCTCTGTTATGGGGGATGTAGGACCTCTGTTATTGGGAATGGAGGACCTCTGTTATTCGGGATGGAGGACCTCAGTTATGGGGAATGAAGGACCTCAGTTATGGGGGATGAAGGACCTCAGTTATGGGGGATGAAGGACCTCAGTTATGGGGGAATGAAGGACCTCAGTTATGGGGGAATGGAGGACCTCAGTTATGGGGGATGAAGGACCTCAGTTATGAGGGAATGAAGGACCTCAGTTATGGGGGAATTAAGGACCTCAGTTATGGGAAATGAAAAACCTCCGTTATGGGGGGGTGAAGGAGCTATGTTTTGGTGGAATGGAGGACCTCAGTTGTGTGGATGAAAGACCTCAATTATAAGAAAAGGGGAACCTCAGTTATGGGGATGGAGGACCTCAGTTATGGGGGAATGAAGGACCTCAGTTATGGGGGAATGGAGGACCTCAGTTATGAGGGAACGAAGGACCTCAGTTATGGGGGAATTAAGGACCTCAGTTATGGGAAATGAAAACCCTCCGTTATGGGGGGGTGAAGGAGCTATGTTTTGGTGGAATGGAGGACCTCAGTTGTGTGGATGAAAGACCTCAATTATAAGGAAAGGGGAACCTCAGTTATGGGGATGGAGGACCTCAGTTATGGGGGATGTAATATTTTAAAATGTTTACTAAAAAAAAAAAAAAAAAAGACATCTAAAGGAGCTTTCCTAGAGCTCAGCAGCCATTTACAACTTGTTGTAGATACGGGGGTCACTTCATTGTGTTTCTTGAGCTTCAGCAGCAAAATATTTATAATGTGTGTACACAAAAACACTACAAGAACGCCATTATGATGAAATGGCTTTGTTTTGTTTTTTTGTTTTTTGCTTTTTAATTAACAATTATAATAAAAATTCTAATTTTTTTAAATGTTTATTAATTAAAAAAAAAGAATAATAATTTAAAGGAGCTTCCCTTGCGCTTAGCAGCCATTTGCAGCCCGTTGTAGATACAGACGTCACTTCACAGTGTTTCTTAAGCTTCAGAAACAGGATATTTATAATGTGTGTACGCACGAACACTACAAGAGCACCAGGATGATGAAATGGCTTTCTTTCTAATTGTTTTATTTATTTAATTAAAAAAAAATAATAATAAATATAATTAAAGTTAAAATAAATATTTTAAAATGTTTAATTAGAAAAAAAAAAAGAATTAAATAAGCTTCCCTTGCACTTAGCAGCCATTTACAGCCCGCTGTAGATACGGGGTAATTTCACTGTGTTTCTTGTGCTTCAGATACAGAATATTTATAATGTGTGTACGCACGAACACTACAAGAACGCCGATATGATGAAATGGCTTTGTTTCTTTTTTTTTTAAATATTATAATTTATATATATTTATAATATTTGTATAATATTTTTAATAATAATAATATTAAAAAAAAAAAAGCATTTAAATGAGCTTCCATTGCACTTAACAACCATTTACCGCCCACTGTACGGGGTAATTTCACAGCGTTTCTTGAGCTTCAGCAGCAGAATATTTATAATGTGTGTACACACGAACACTACAAGATCGCCATTATGATGAAATGGCTTTGTTTCTTTATTATTAAAAAAGAAAAAGAAACAAAGCCATTTAATCATATTGGCGTTCTTGTAGTGTTCGTGTGTACACACATTATAAATATTCTGCTGCTGATGCTGAAGAAACGCTGTGAAATTACCCCCTATCTACAACGGGTTGTAAATGGATTCTAAGCGCAAGAGAAGCTCCTTTAAATGTTTTTTTTTTTTTTAATTATTATTATTATTATTATTAATAAACATTTTAAAACATTTATTTTAACTTTTATTATTATTTATTTATTAAAAATATTATAAACTGTAATTATAAATAATTATTATTTAAAAAAAATTATAATAACTTATAATATTATAATATTTTTAATAATTATAATAAAAGTTAAAATAAATATTTAAAAATGTTTTAATAATAATAATAATAATAAATAAAAAATAAAAAAAACATTTAAAAGGAGCTTCCCTTGCCCTTAAGCAGCCATTAAAGCTCGTTGTAGATATGGGGGTCATTTCACAGCGTTTCTTGAGCTTCAGATGCAGAATATTTATAATGTGTGTACACACGAACACTACAAGAGCACCACCATGATGAAATGGCTTTGTTTCTTTATTATTAAAAAAGAAAAAGAAACAAAGCCATTTAATCATATTGGCGTTCTTGTAGTGTTCGTGTGTACACACATTATAAATATTCTGCTGCTGATGCTGAAGAAACACAGTGAAATTACCCCATATCTACAACGGGTTGTAAATGGCTTCTAAGCGCAAGAGAAGCTCCTTTAAATGTTTTTTTTTAATTATTGTTATTATTAATAAACATTTTAAAAACATTTATTTTAATTTTTATTATTATTTATTTATTAAAAATATTATAAACTATAATTATAAATAATTATTATTTAAAAAAAATTATAATAACTTAAAATATTATAATATTTTTAATAATTATAATAAAAGTTTTGAATAAATATTTAAAAAATGTTTATTAATAATAATAATAATAATAATAATAATAAAAAAATAAAAAATAAAACATTTAAAGGAGCTTCCCTTGCCCTTAATCAGCCATTAAAGCTTGTCGTAGATATGGGGGTAATTTCACAGCGTTTCTTGAGCTTCAGATGCAGAATATTTATAATGTGTGTACACACGAACACTACAAGAACGCCATTATGATGAAATGGCTTTGTTTCTTTTTTTTTTTTAAATACAATAATTATAATTTATAATATTTTTAATAATTATAATAAAAGTTAAAATAAATATTTAAAAATGTTTATTAATAATAATAATAATAATAATAATAATAATAATAATAATAAATAAAAAATAAAAAAAACATTTAAAAGGAGCTTCCCTTGCCCTTAAGCAGCCATTAAAGCTCGTTGTAGATATGGGGGTCATTTCACAGCGTTTCTTGAGCTTCAAATGCAGAAAATTTATAATATGTGTACACACGAACACTACAAGAACGCCATTATGATGAAATGGCTTTGTTTCTTTATTATTAAAAAAGAAAAAGAAACAAAGCCATTTAATCATATTGGCGTTCTTGTAGTGTTCGTGTGTACACACATTATATATATTCTGCTACTGATGCTGAAGAAACGCTGTGAAATTACCCCGTGTCTACAGCGGGCTGTAAATGGCTTCTAAGCGTAAGAGAAGCTCCTTTAAATGTTATTTTTTTTAAATTATTATTATTATTATTATTATTAATACACATTTTAAAACATTTATTTTAACTTTTATTATTATTTATTAAAAATATTATAAACTATAATTATAAATTATTATTTAAAAAAATATATAATAACTTATAATATTTTTAATAATTATAATAAAAGTTAAAATAAATATTTAAAAATGTTTAATAAAAAAAAAAAAAAAAAAACATTTAAAGGAGCTTCCCTTGCCCTTAGCAGCCATTAAAGCTTGTCGTAGATATGGGGGTCATATCACAGCGTTTCTTGAGCTTCAGCAACAAAATATTTATGGGTGTACAATGATGAAAGTGACCGCTTCCATTTTTTTTTTTTAGGGTTGTTGGCTGCCTTGGCGCTGGTAATTAAAGGCCGGAGGTTTTTTCCTGTATTATCTTTGATCCTCCCAGCTCTTTGCCTTGGCTGCCATAAATTTTTCACTGCCTCCAGAAAAAAAAAAAATTATTAAATAAAAAAAAAATGCTTAAAGCTACAGTATCTTGAAAAAGTATTCATACCCTTGAAATTTTCCACATTTTGTCATGTTACAACCAAAAACATAAATGTATTTTATTGGGATTTTTTTTATGTGATAGACCAACACAAAGTGTCACATAATTGTGAAGTGAAGGAAAATGATAAAAGGAAATCTCCTCATTGTGGGAGGGGCAAAGACATAAAACTACTGGAGGAAATCTCATTGTGGGAGGGGCAAAGACATAAAACTACTGGAGGAAATCTCATCATTGTGGGAGGGGCAGAGACACAAACTACTGGAGGAAATCAGGAAATCTCATTGTGGGAGGGGCAGAGACACAAAAACTACAGGAAATCTCACCATTGTGGGAGGGGCAAAGACACAAACTACTGCAGGAAATCTCCCCATTGTGGGAGGGGCAGAGACACAAACTACTGGAGGAAATCTCCTCATTGTGGGAGGGGCAGAGACACAAACTACTGGAGGAAATCTCCTCATTGTGGGAGGGGCAGAGACACAAACTACTGCAGGAAATCCCCTTATTGTGGGAGGGGCAGAGACACAAATTACTGGAGGAAATCTCCTCATTGTGGGAGGGGCAGAGACACAAACTACTGCAGGAAATCTCCCCATTGTGGGAGGGGCAGAGACACAAACTACTGCAGGAAATCTCCCCATTGTGGGAGGGGCAGAGACACAAACTACTGCAGGAAATCTCCCCATTGTGGGAGGGGCAGAGACACAAACTACTGCAGGAAATCTCCCCATTGTGGGAGGGGCAGAGACACAAACTACTGCAGGAAATCTCCTCATTGTGGGAGGGGCAGAGACACAAACTACTGCAGGAAATCTCCCCATTGTGGGAGGGGCAGAGACACAAACTACTGCAGGAAATCTCCCCATTGTGGGAGGGGCAGAGACACAAACTACTGCAGGAAAATCTCATCATTGTGGGAGGGGCAGAGACACAAACTACTGCAGGAAAATATCATCATTGTGGGAGGGGCAGAGACACAAACTACTGCAGGAAATCCCCTTATTGTGGGAGGGGCAGAGACACAAATTACTGGAGGAAATCTCCTCATTGTGGGAGGGGCAGAGACACAAACTACTGCAGGAAATCTCCCCATTGTGGGAGGGGCAGAGACACAAACTACTGCAGGAAATCTCCCCATTGTGGGGGGGGGGCAGAGACACAAACTACTGCAGGAAATCTCCCCATTGTGGGAGGGGCAGAGACACAAACTACTGCAGGAAATCTCCCCATTGTGGGAGGGCAGAGACACAAACTACTGCAGGAAATCTCCCCATTGTGGGAGGGGCAGAGACACAAACTACTGCAGGAAATCTCCTCATTGTGGGAGGGGCAGAGACACAAACTACTGCAGGAAATCTCCCCATTGTGGGAGGGGCAGAGACACAAACTACTGCAGGAAAATCTCATCATTGTGGGAGGGGCAGAGACACAAACTACTGCAGGAAAATATCATCATTGTGGGAGGGGCAGAGACACAAACTACTGCAGGAAATCCCCTTATTGTGGGAGGGGCAGAGACACAAATTACTGGAGGAAATCTCCTCATTGTGGGAGGGGCAGAGACACAAACTACTGCAGGAAATCTCCCCATTGTGGGAGGGGCAGAGACACAAACTACTGCAGGAAATCCCCTTATTGTGGGAGGGGCAGAGACACAAATTACTGGAGGAAATCTCCTCATTGTGGGAGGGGCAGAGACACAAACTACTGCAGGAAATCTCCCCATTGTGGGAGGGGCAGAGACACAAACTACTGCAGGAAATCTCCCCATTGTGGGAGGGGCAGAGACACAAACTACTGCAGGGAAATCTCATCATTGTGGGAGGGGCAGAGACACAAACTACTGCAGGAAAATATCATCATTGTGGGAGGGGCAGAGACACAAACTACTGGAGGAAATCTCACCATTGTGGGAGAAGCAGAGACGCAACCGCCGCACACAGATTGCAAGCGACCATTGCCAAAGCGCGGCGCTAATCTTGGAAAAGACGAGTCCATAAACACCATGGTGACCTGCTGGTGTTAATGGGTCACTTCCTATAGTAACCACCCCGGGGCGTCTTTCTTCGAGGAGCACACACCCCCCCCCCCGGTATAATTTCGGTCTTCGTTCCGTGTCCCCGCGCACCTCGGTGACATTGTCATTCCAAGCTGAAGGGTTTTGTAAACAGAAATCTTATCTGTGTAAGCGATCCGGCGCGGGAAACGCGGCCCAGCGTCTTGGCACCTTGTATTTTCTCAGCAAAGCTCTTCGGGGACAAGTTAAAAGCGAGAGGCTGCAATGTGCTGAGCGCTTCGTGCCAAGGCGCTATGAAAGTGGCCCTGACATTAACCCTTTGGCATGCCCGGAGCACGCTCGCGGATATATGCAAAGAGCAGAGGAGGAAAATCTCAGGCGGCGATGGCGTTCCTGGGATCGCGCTGTCCGGCTCGACGTGTCAAAAAGCACAAATTTGAGAAGCGGGAGGCTCATCCATCATCCTCCATTTTCAAGGGCTGTTTGGCCCCCATCCAGGGACATTGAGGGCGTATTTAATTAGCTCCTACGGCACCCGGGGACATCTCAATTCTCTTATAGCCATTGGAAAATTGGGCACTATAACAATGTAATAGATTGGTGGCATCATTGGCAGTTAAAGGACGACTCCACCCAAAAATAATAATACCTTTTACAAGATTATTCTTAAGCTAATTCTCACCCTGGCTTCTTATTATATGTCTCAGAGGTTCCAGTGCTGAGACACAAATTACTGCAGGGAAATCTCCCCATTGTGGGAGGGGCAGAGACACAAACTACTGGAGGAAATCTCCCCATTGTGGGAGGGGCAGAGACACAAACTACTGCAGGAAAATCTCATCATTGTGGGAGGGGGCAGAGACACAAACTACTGGAGGAAATCCCCCATTGTGGGAGGGGCATAGACAAACTACAGCAGGAAATCTCACTATTGTGGGAGGGGCATAGACACAAACTACTGGAGGAAATCAGGAAATCTCCTCATTGTGGGAGGATCAGAGACAAACTACAGCAGGAAATCTGTCTATTGTGGGAAGAGCAGAGACACAAATTACTGGAGGAAATCTCCCCATTGTGGGAGGAGCAGAGACACAAACTACTGCAGGAAATCTCCCCATTGTGGAGGGGCAGAGACACAAATTACTGCAGTGAAATCTCATCATTGTGGGAGGGGCAGAGACACAAACTACTGGAGGAAAATCTCCCCATTGTAGGAGGAGCAGAGACACAAACTACTGCAGGAAATCTCCCCATTGTGGAGGGGCAGAGACACAAACTACTGCAGGGAAATCTCACCATTGTGGGAGGGGCAGAGACACAAACTACTGCAGTGAAATCTCATCATTGTGGGAGGGGCAGAGACACAAACTACTGGAGGAAATCTCCTTATTGTGGGAGGAGCAGAGACACAAACTACTGGAGGAAAATCTCCTCATTGTGGGAGGGGCAGAGACACAAACTACTGCAGTGAAATCTCATCATTGTGGGAGGGGCAGAGACACAAACTACTGCAGGAAATCTCCTCATTGTGGGAGGGGCAGAGACACAAACTACTGGAGGAAATCTCCCCATTGTGGGAGGGGCAGACACACAAACTACTGGAGGAAATCTCCTCATTGTGGGAGGAGCAGAGACACAAACTACTGCAGGAAATCTCCCCATTGTGGGAGGGGCAGAGACACACTACAGCAGGAAATCTCCTCATTGTGGGAGGGGCAGAGACACAAATTACTGCAGTGAAATCTCATCATTGTGGGAGGGGCAGAGACACAAACTACTGCACGGAAATCTCCTCATTGTGGGAGGGGCAGAGACACAAACTACTGAGGAAATCTCCCCATTGTGGGAGGGGCAGAGACACAAACTACTGGAGGAAATCTCCTCATTGTGGGAGGAGCAGAGACACAAACTACTGCAGGAAATCTCCCCATTGTGGGAGGGGCAGAGACACACTACAGCAGGAAATCTCCTCATTGTGGGAGGGGCAGAGACACAAATTACTGCAGTGAAATCTCATCATTGTGGGAGGGGCAGAGACACAAACTACTGGAGGAAAATCTCCTCATTGTGGGAGGGGCAGAGACACAAACTACTGGAGAAAAATCTCCTCATTGTGGGAGGGGCAGAGACACAAACTACTGCAATGAAATCTCGTCATTGTGGGAGGGGCAGAGACACCAATTTTATTGGGAATTCTCTGTGTTCCTCATCTCTCCACCCAGAATGAAATGTTGTATTTTTGGGTGGAGTTATTCCATTTTTTTTCCCGTAGTGTATTTATATCTGCATGGTGGTCCCTCCGGGTATTATGAGGACACTGATGTTTTAAAACGAGCTCCTTGGTCAGTCCTGGTGTCACCCAGGGAAGCTCAGCCGGCTGTGGACGGTGATGGGCAGCAGCGTGTGGAAAGCTCAGCATGGGGTGGAATATCCGTCTGCAGAACATTCTGACATTTCTGGTGACGAGTGGAGGGGAGACATATTGCTCAAGGTCTGCGTGGACTTGTTCTGTGGCCCCAGACTATCAACACCCGGAACGTTCCGTCCATCACCTCGGGCTTCCAGTAGCTCCTACAGGCCTCCATTTGTCACCCGGAGATATCTTCATCCGCCGAACATTGGTCATCCATCTATGCAATGTGATATCTTACTGAATGACCTTCCCATTTCATTCCGCAGCCGCTATGTATTAGTGCTGCCAAACCCCCCCCCCCATTCAAACGTAAGTTCCATGCAACCAGGGCAACGGTACAAATGAAACATTCCGACGTGTGCATCCACCTGTGACTGCAGACCAGGGCTGGGAACACGTCATCTCCTCCACATTCCTGTAGGATTCAGTCTTCACCACCAGGGGGAGCTATGAACTGCTGTGCTGCACTGCACTGGTGTAATCACCGGAGATCGCTGACTGCTGGAGAAGGAAGCCGCCCAATTCTCCTTCTCATGTGACTCCCGGGAGCCAATTGTAGAAATGTGTGTTAGAAATCAATGGAAAGCCCTCATTTGATGTTAAATTGTGGGGGGGGGGGGGCGTATCCCCAATTACAAGGAAACCCCCATATAGTGGGATTTTACTTCCCATACACACAAGAAAATGTATAACACCAGGGGTCTCCATACTATGGCCACATCCGGCCCACCACAGGAGTTCATCTGGTCAGTGGTGTACCCTCAATATGTACGGATTGAAGGGTTCAGGTCAGCTGAGGCAGCTCATAGTCTCCGCCCCCTTCCGCAGTCTTGAGCGCGGCTTCCCGCCAGCATCCTAGCAACCGAAGACACGCTTCCCGGCATTCACAGGAGGACGGAACATCCTTCATCCAGACCTAGACCACCTCCCAGGTCCCACCCTAATGCTACAGCATGCTGCAAGACTTGCAGTGGTAGGGGGGACTCTGATGTAAGAGTGACTGGGATGTAAGGGGGACTCTGATGTAAGAGTGATTGGGATGTAAGGGGGACTCTGATGGGTACCCTGATGTAAGGGGGACTCTGATGGGGACCATGATGTAAGAGGGACTCTGATGGGGGGTCACTTATGTAATGGGAACTCTGATGTAAGGGAGACTCTGATGTGGACCATGATGTAAGGGGGGGCTCTGATGGGGACCCTAATGTAAGGGTGGACTCTGATGGGGACCCTGATGTAAGGGAGAACTCTGATGGGGACCTCTGGGGACCCTGATGTAAGGGGGACTCTGATGGGGACCCTAATGTAAGGGGGACTCTGATGGGGACCCTAATGCACGGGGGGCTCTGATGGGGACCCTAATGTAAGGGGGACTCTGATGGGGACCCTGATGTAAGGGGGACTCTGATGGGGACCCTGATGTAAGGGGGACTCTGATGGGCCCCCTAATGTAAGGGGGGAACTCTGATGGGGACCATGATGTAAGGGGACTCTGATGGGGACCCTAATGTAAGGGGGACTCTGATGGGGACCCTAATGCAAGGGGGGCTCTGATGGGGACCCTAATGTAAGGGGGACTCTAATGGGGACCATGATATAAGGGGAACTCTGATGGGGGGTCACTTATGTAAGGGGATTTCTGATGTAAGGGAGACTCTGATGGGGACCCTGATGTAAGGTGGGACTCTGATGGGGACCCTAATGTAAGGGGGACTGTGATGGGGACCATGATGTAAAGGGGGACTCTGATGGGGGACCATGATGTAAGGGGGACTCTGATGGGACCCAAATGTAAGGGGGACTCTGATGGGCACCCTAATGCAAGGGGAACAAACATATTACAGCGCACACATGCAAAACTAACATTTACCTCCAGCAAGGCTATTTAAAAGCACCTAGACAGACATTTTCAAAAAACATTATCAAAAAATATGGGGGACTCTGATGGGGACCCTAATGTAAGGGGGACTCTAATGGGGACCCTAATGTAAGGGGGACTCTAATGGGGACCATGATATAAGGGGAACTCTGATGGGGGGTCACTTATGTAAGGGGAACTCTGAAGTAAGGGAGACTCTGATGGGGACCCTGGTGTAAGGGGGGCTGTGATGGGGACCCTGATGTAAAGGGGACTCTGATGGGGACCCTGATGTAAAGGGGACCTCTGATGGGGACCCTGATGTAAGGGGGCACTCTGATGGATATATATCAGGAAACTGCTGGCTGGTAATTGGGATTAATTATTTTTTTACATGGCTTGTTATTAAAATCCCAACTAATTATTTTCTATTCTATTCTTTTCAAAATTAGAATTTCAGAAGACAGTTATGTTCTGTTTTATTCTATTCAATGGTATTGGTTTTTTTTTTTCTATTCTATTTTAAATTAAAATTTTGGAAGACGGCTTAATTCTTTTTTAATCTATTCTATTGCTTTGTTTTCTATTCTGTTTTATTCTATTCTTTTTCAAATTAGAAATTTTGGAAGGTTGCTATATTTTCTATTCCATTCTAATCTATTCTATTTGTTTCTCTTCCATTCTTTTCTATTCTATTATTTTATTTGTTATTAAAATCCCAACTAGGGAAATAGATCAAGCAGATCGATTGCATACAAAAAGTGCACCAACCAATAGCAAAAAATAATGAATTATTATCCCACAAGACGTTAATTTCCACTGGTCTGGAAATGAATCCATCGCTTCCTATTGATCGGATGTGGAGTCTGAGCTAATTGTCTGAGAATCGATCGGAGGTGCCCATTGATTACATTGTTTTTTTTTTCCGTTTATTGTAAGATCAACAGACAGACACGGGAAATATCTGTTTGCGTTGCGCCATTTGATAATTCATTCGATGAGGAGTCGCACTTTTGCGGTCGCTCATATTTCTTATCAATCATAAATCGCAGTTTGCGCGTCGGGCGCGAGGAATGTATTAAACTGTAATAGAAAAGGAAATCCAGTATATTCTCCTCATACAGGACTCAGATAAGCCGTAGACGGCGCAGGGTCATGTATCCTAGGAGGGGCGGTAAAAGTGCGTGACGCGGGCGGCTGATTTTCCCCCCCCCCGGGCCAGTTGGACGGCGGTCTGGATTTCGGAGCTGCTTCTTTCAGGTAATTAGGGGAGATTTGGGTGTTGACAAGACCGGCGATGTCCCATCTGTGCTGGGATTTGGAGACGTGACTTGGGGCCGTCTGGCAGCCGCGCCTAACTAGCTCTTCTGCGGGAAGTGCTGACCTGTGATTTTTTGCCGCGTGCCGTTCCGACTCACCACAGCCAATCGGCGCCCTTCCGCCTCCGGGCTCGGACCGAACTGATGACAGCGAGACGGAGGGCTTGCTAAGTGCTAACTGATACCGCGCTTTTATCGGTCGCGGAGGTTGAGCGCGACGAAACAAGGGTGTAAACGGCGGGGGACGCCGCTCTAAGTTGGGTTGGCCGGTGGTCATAAACTGATGTCAACTCATGATAGACCAAAAAAATGAATATCTATAAGAATCTCTCGTCGGCTTGTCGCTCTCGTCCTTTCACCCCATCCAGGAGGTGGCGGCCCTGGGACACGCGGCGATCTGTTATCGGCAAATGGGGGTTCCGATGTTGCAAATCGCTGACTGTCTGCACGTGGGCTAGCACAGCCCTTCAGATACATTAACATCAGTCCTTGCCCCCAAGAGCTTGGTCCATTAACCTACCAGCATGTCTTCAGAAACACATGCAAGCACAGGGAGAACATGCAAACTCCATGCAGGTGGTGTCCTGGCCTGGATTCAAACCAACCATAGATTAGGCGCAGTTACTCCTCCATTCCAAGTCAGCCTTTGTCTCCGCCCCCTACCCACCTTCGAGCATTCTCCCTTGGTTCTACCCCCTACCCACCTCCGAACACCGTCTCTTGGTTCTACCCCCTCTCCACCTTCCAGTACCACCCCCTACCCACCTCCCAGAAATGTTCCCTTGGTCCCACCTCCGAGCACTGTCACTTGGTTCCACCCTCTCCCCACCTCCAAACACCGTCTCTTGGGTCCACCCCCTCTCCACCTCCCAGTACCACCTCCTACCCACCTCCCAGAAATTATATCATGGTTCCACCCCTATCCACCTCCAAGCACCGCCTCTAGGTTCCACCCCCTCTCCACCTCCCAGTACCACCTCCTACCCACCTCCCAGAAATGATCTTATGGTTCTACCCCCTACCCACCTCCGAGCACCACCTCTTGGTTCCACCCCCTCTCCACTTCCCAGTACAACCCCCTACCCAGCTCCCAGAACTCTTCCTTGTCTCCGCCCCTACCCACCTCCCAGCATTGGCCCTTGGTTCCACCCCCTACCCACCTCCGAACACCGTCTCTTGGTTCTACCCCCTCTCCACCTTCCAGTACCACCCCCTACCCACCTCCCAGAAATGTTCCCTTGGTCCCACCTCCGAGCACTGTCACTTGGTTCCACCCTCTCCCCACCTCCAAACACCGTCTCTTGGGTCCACCCCCTCTCCACCTCCCAGTACCACCTCCTACCCACCTCCCAGAAATTATATCATGGTTCCACCCCTATCCACCTCCAAGCACCGCCTCTAGGTTCCACCCCCTCTCCACCTCCCAGTACCACCTCCTACCCACCTCCCAGAAATCATCTTATGGTTCTACTCCCTACCCACCTCAGAGCACCACCTCTTGGTTCCACCCCCTCTCCACCTCCCAGTACAACCCCCTACCCAGCTCCCAGAACTCTTCCTTGTCTCCGCCCCTACCCACCTCCGAGCATTGGCCCTTGGTTCCACCCCCTATCCACCTCTCAAATGTTCCCTTGGTCCCACCCCCTACCCACCTCCAAGCACTGTTCCTTGCTTCCACCCTCCACCAACCTCCAAGCACCGTCTCTTGGTTCCACCCCCTCTCCACCTCCCAGTACCACCCCCTACCCACCTCCCAGAAATGTTCCCTTGGTCCCACCCCCTACCCACCTCCGAGCACTGTCTCTTGGTTCCACCCTCTACCCACCTCCAAACACCGTGTCTTGGGTCCACCCCCTCTCCACCTCCCAGTACCACCTCCTACCCACTTCCCAGAAATGATCTTATGGTTCTACCCCCTACCCACCTCTGAGCACCATCTCTTGGTTCCACCCCCTCTCCAAAAAAAAAAATATAAATAAAAAAAAAAAACCCCCCGGTACAACCCCCTACCCACCTCCCAGAACTCTTCCCTTGTTGCTGCCCCCTATCCACCTTCGAGTATTGGCCCTTGGTTCCACCCCCTACCCACCTCTCAGAAATGTTCTCTTGGTCCCACCCACCACCAAGCACCGTATCTTGGTTCCACCCCCTTTCCACCTCCCAGTACCACACCTTCTCTACCTCCCAGTACCACCCCCTACCCACCACCGAGCACGTCCCTTGGTTCTACCCTCTACCCACCTCCGAGCACCGTCTTGTGGTTTCACCCCCTCCCCACCTCCCTGTACCACCACCTACCCACCTCCCAGAAACTTTTCCTTGGTTCCTCTCCCTACCCACCTTCGAGCACCGTTTCTTGCTTCCACCTCCCAGTACAAGCCCCCTCCTACCTCCCAGAAATCTTTCCTTGTCTCCGCCCTCTACCCACCTTTGAGCATTGTCCCTTGGTCCTACTCCTACCCACCTCACAGAAATGTTCATTTGGTCCCACCCATTACCCACCTCCAAGCACCGTCTCTTGGTTCCACCCCCTCTCCACCTCCAAGTACAACCCCCTACCCACCTCCCTGAACTCTTCCCTTGTCTCCGCCCCCTACCCACCTTAGAGCATTGGCCCTTGGTTCCACCCCCTACCCACCTCTCAGAAATGTTCTCTTGGTCCCACCTCCAAGCACCGTTTCTTGGAGCCACCCCCATTCCACCTCCCAGTACCACCCCTTCTCTACCTCCCAGTACCACCCCATACCCACCACCGAGCACCGCCCCTTGCTTCTACCCTCTACCCACCTCTAAGCACCGTCTAGTGGTTTCACCACCTCCCAGTACCACCACCTACCCACCTCCCAGAAACTTTTCCTTGGTTCCACCCCCTACCCACTTTTGAGCACCGTCTCTTGGTTCCACCCCCTCTCCACCTCCCAGTATAACCCCCTACCCACCTTTTGAGCATTGTCCCTTGGTTCTACCCCTACCCACCTCTGAGCATTGGCCCTTGGTTCCACCTCGTACCCACCTCCCAGAAATGATCATTGGGTCCCACCCACTACCCAACTCCAAGCACTGTCTCTTGGTTCCTCCCCCTCTCCACCTCTCAGTACCACCTCCTACCCAGTTCCCAGAAATGTTCCCTTGGTTCCACCCCCTACCCACCTCCGAGCATCGTCTCTTGGTCCCACCCCCTCTCCACCTCCCAGTACAACCCCCAACCCACCTCCCATAAATCTTCCATTGTCTCTGCCCCCCCCCCCCCCATCACCTTTTGAGCTTTCTTTCCTCAGCCAGAACGCTGTCGTTCGGTCATGGATGGGTCTTCCAGCATAACTATGACCCAAAACATACCGCCAAGGCAACAAAGGAGTGGCTCAAGAAGAAGCCTAGCCAGTCTCCAGACCTTAATCCTATAGAAAATATATGGAGTCTGTTGAAACTTCGAGTTGCCAAGAGAGACAGCCAAGAAACCTTAAGATTTAGAGAAGATCTGTAGAGAAGAGAGGACCAAAATCCCTCCTGAGATGTGCAAACCTGGTCACCACCTACCCGCTTCCCGACCGCCTCACGCAGATAAACTGCGGCAGAATGGCACGGGCAGGCAAAATCACGTATATAAACGTGATTTTGCATTTGCCTGCCCGTGGGTCGCGCGCACAATGCCAGCGGCGCGCTCGCGACCCGGTCGGGAGCTCCGTGACCACGGCCGCGGACCAGCAGACCCGATCGCCGCTGGTGTCCCGCGATCGGGTTACGGAGCTGAAGAACGGGGAGAGGTCTGTGTAAACAAACCTCTCCCCGCGCTTCCTACTCTGCCTGTCATTGATCGGCTGTTTCCCGGTCATCGGGAAAGCCGATCAATGACTTCAGACGTCCGCCCCGCCCCCTAATGTAAAAAAAAACACACACGTCACAGCCCTAAACCCTCCCCTCCCCCTAGTGGTTAACTCTTCACTACAACTGTCATTTATACAGGAATCAATGCATTTAAATAGCATTGATTGCTGTATAAATGACAATGTCCCAAAAATGTGTCAAAAATGTCCGATGTGTCCGCCATAATGTCGCAGTCACAATAAAAATCGCTGATCGCCGCCATTACTAGTAAAAAAAAATATATTAATAAAAATGCTATAAAACTATCCCTATTTTGTAAACGCTATAACTTTTGCGCAAACCAATTTAATAATCGCTAATTGCGATTTTTTTTACCAAAAATATGTAGAAGAATACGTATCGGCCATAAACTGAGGAAAAAAATGTTTTTTTTATAATATTTTTTGGGGGATATTTATTATAGCAAAAAGTAAAAAATATTGCATTGTTTTCCAAAATTGTCGCTCTATTTTTGTTTATAGCGCAAAAAATAAAAACCGCAGGGGCGATCAAATACCACCAAAAGAAAGCTCTATATGTGGGAAAAAAAGGACGCCAATTTTGTTTTGGAGCCACGTCGCACGACCCGCAATTGTCAGTTAAAGCGACGCAGTGCCGAATCGCAAAAAGTGGGCCTGGTCCTTTGGCTGCCAATTGGTCCGGGGCTGAAGTGGCTACAAGAAACGTCTGACCTCTGTGATCGCCAACAAGGGTTTCTCCACCAACTACTAAGGGGATCAAATACTTATTTTACTCACTGAACTGCAACTCCATTTATAACATTTGCATTGTGTGTTTTTTCTGGATTTTTTGGTTGATATTCTGTCTCTATCATATAAAATACACCTCTGATAAAAATTATAGACCCTTCATTTCTTTGTAAGTGGGCAAAACGTACACAATCTGCAGGGGAGACGATCATTATTTTCACCCCACTGTATTTCTCGAATTGAAAAATGTGAAAAATGTGAAAACCGACCAAAGGACCCAAAGCTGGTCACCAATGGTCCCCCTCGCTGCCTAAAATACGCGGCACCCTGTCACCGAACGTCTAAATGGTAACCAAGAGCATGACGAATGATTGTCCCTCTAAAGCCGGGCTCAGCACAAAATCTCCTTTTAACATTTCGTGGCTAAAGTTTAGTATTGTCATTTGGAGCGCTTGGCAAGAACGGCTGGCGGGGAGCCACGGCACAGCCCTGTATGGACGGCCTTTCATCGCTCAGAGATGTGGCCAGCCGGGGAGACAAATAGGTGTCAGCTGCCCGCTTCACCTGCTCTCTCCGAAGGGCTATTAGTGTAATCAGGACAAACGCTAATGAATGAGAGCGATGCATGAGATCCAAGGATCAGGATAGTCCTATGTGTGCCCAAATAAACATTCAATGTTTTCAGTGCTGAGTTCCCGGGTCTGTACACCCGCTGTGCCCGTTATGAGAGGTTTCCACCATCCCTGTGCTGAGTTCTCGGGTCTGTACACCCGCTGTGCCCATTATGAGAGGTTTCCACCATCCCTGTGCTGATTCCCGGGTCTGTACACCCGCTGTGCCCGTTATGAGGGGTTCCCACCATCCCTGTGCCGAGTTCCCAGGTCTGTACACCTGCTGTGGCCCATTATGAGGGGTTCCCACCATCCCTGTGCCGAGTTCCCGGGTCTGTACACCCGCTGTGCCCATTATGAGGAGTTCCCATCATCCCTGTGCTGAGTTCCCGGGTCTGTACACCCGCTGTGCCCATTATGAGGAGTTCCCTCCATCCTTGTGCCGAGTTCCCGGTCTGTACACCCGCTGTGCCCATTATGAGGGGTTCCCACCATCCCTGTGCTGAGTTCCCGGGTCTGTACACCCGCTGTGCCCATTATGAGGGGTTCCCACCATCCCTGTGCTGAGTTACTGGGTCTGTACACCTGCTGTGCCCATTATGAGGGGTTCCCATCATCCCTGTGCTGAGTTCCCGGGTCTGTACACCACGCTGTGCCCATTATGAGGGGTTCCCACCATCCCTGTGCTGAGTTACTGGGTCTGTACACCTGCTGTGCCCATTATAAGGGGTCCCCACCATCCCTGTGCCGAGTTCCTGGGTCTGTACACCCGCTTTGCCCATTTTGAGGGGCTCCCATCATCTCTGTGCTGAGTTCCCAGACCTGTACACCCGCTGTGCCCACTATGAGGAGTTCCCACCATCCCTGTGCCGATTTCCCGGGTCTGTACACCCGCTGTGCCCAATATGAGGGGTTTCCACCATCCCTGTGCTGAGTTCCCGGTCTGTACACCCGCTGTGCCCAATATGAGGGGTTTCCACCATCCCTGTGCCGAGTTCCTGGGTCTGTACTCCCGCTGTGCCCATTATGAGGGGTTACACCATCCCTGTGCTGAGTTCCCGGGTCTGTACACCCCTGTGCCCATTATGAGGGGTTCTCACCATCTCTGTGCTGAGTTCTGGAGACAACTGTTTAATGGTGGCCGCATAATAGATTGATGAGAGATTGGCCAAAAATCAAATATAAATTTTCCCTTTTGATCGATTTAGATTGAATTAGATGAAACTGAGGCGATCAGCCAGGGTGGAAAATTATTGACCGTTTTGCAGCGATTGGCAGCACTCCGATACTTTGTTCATGAATTTGATCGTATTTCAATTGATCAGATTATGAGAATACATGGCGGAAACAGAGATGTGATCTATATTTTCTGATCGCATCCTAACCATTGATCGAAATCTACTTTCCAGTGTATATCATATCTATTGAATATGTTGTCTACTATAGATCAATTATTCCTATTTGAAGAGATTGATTTGGAAAATAAATTGATCATTTATTGAAGCACGTATGGCCACAATAAGAGGGTATTTCTCTCAGTTTGGAAAGATTCCTTTCACTTCCTGTTTTGTCTCCAAGACAGGAAGTGAAGGGAAATGAAGAGGAGGGAAATCCTGGGACAGGAAGTGAAGCGAAATCTGGGGACAGTAAGTGGAAAGAATCCGGAGACAGTATGAGGAAGGAAGCTGGAGACAGGAAGTGGGGGGGGGGGTCCAGAGACAGGAAATTAAGGGAAATCCGGAGACAAGAAGTGGAGGGAAATCTGGAGACAGGAAGTGAAGGGAAATCCGGAGACAAGAAGTGAAGGGAAATCCGGAGACAAGAAGTGAAGGGAAATCCGGAGACAAGAAGTGAAGGGAAATCCGGAGACAAGAAGTGAAGGGAAATCCGGAGACAGGAAGTGAAGGGAAATCCGGAGACAAGAAGTGAAGGGAAATCCGGAGACAGGAAGTGGAGGGAATCTGGAGACAAGAAGTGAAGTGAAATTCGGAGACAAGTGAAGGGAAATCCGGAGACAAGAAGTGAAGGGAAATCCGGAGACAAGAAGTGACGGGAAATCCGGAGACAAGAAGTGAAGGAAAATCCGGAGACAAGAAGTGAAGGGAAATCCGGAGACAAGAAGTGAAGGGAAATCCGGAGACAGGAAGTGAAGGGAAATCCGGAGACAGGAAGTGAAGGGAAATCCGGAGACAGGAAGTGGAGGGAATCTGGAGACAAGAAGTGAAGGGAAATTCGGAGACAGGAAGTGGATGGAAATCCAGAGACAGTAAGAGGAAGGAATATGGAGACAGGAAGTGGAGGGAAATCCGGAGACAGGAAGTGGAGGGAAATCCGGAGACAGGAAGGGAAGGGAAATCCAGAAACAAGAAATGAAGGGAAATCCGAAGACAGGAAGGGAAGGGAAACCTAGAAACACAAACTGGAGGGAATTCTGGAGACAGGAAGTGAAGGGAAAACCAGAGACACAAAGTGTAGTGAAATCTGGAGACAGGAAGTGAAGGGAAAACCAGAGACACAAAGTGTAGTGAAATCTGGAGACAAGAAGTGAAGGGAAATTCGGAGACAAGAAGTGGAGGGAAATTCGGAGACAAGAAGTGGAGAGAATTCTGGAGACAGGAAGTGGAAGGAAATCCGGAGACAGGAAGAGAAGGAATTCTGGAGACAAAAAGTGAAGGGAATTCCAGGGACACAAAGGGAAGGGAAATCTGGAGCCAGGAAGTGAAGGGAAATCCAGAGACAGGAAGTGGAGGGAAATCTGGAGCCAGGAAGTGGAGGGAAATGCAGGAGGTGGAGCGAAATCTGGAGCCAGGAAGTGGAGGGAAATCTGGAGAAAACATCCCCAAGGAGTTGTTATAGACTCCAGTATCTAAATCTTTTCTTCACATTTCAGATGCATCAGGTAATGAAAAAGACCCCCAGCAGGTACTTTTTTGCCATCTATATTCCATAGGAGAGATTTCCCTTCACTTCCTGTCCAGGAGACACAACAGGAAGTTGGAGGAATTTTCTCTATAGTGAAAGAACAGGTGTCCCCATTGGAAGATTGCCCCTTTATTCCTGTTCTGGTGACAATGGTAACATTTTACATTTCTCTTCATTTTCAGAGGGGGTGAACCTACGCAGCGGGGGGCACAGACTACAGTCAAATCAAACTAAAAACAACAATTCTTTGGCTTTGGATACATTTTGAAATCTGTGAGAGGTTAAAGAAGAACTCCGGGCCAAAAAGAACAAGACAAACTGAACAGACCATTATAAGATAAGATCCTGGGCCCTGGATTTCCCTCAGTTTGGAGAGATTCATCTCACTTCCTGTTTTGTCTCCAAGACAGGAAGTGAAGGGAAATCTCCCAAGTGGGAACACACCAAAAATAAAAGCTGACCATTTCTTTCTACATTCAGAACAAAGAGATACAATGTAACAAATTGTTGCTAAATGATAAATACTTTGTTTCTGATTTTCTACCAATACACTTCTTATGTCACCTCCGTCCTCCTGAGTCCTGAAACACTGAGTGCGGCTGTAAACAAACTACTGTTTTGATTGGCTACAGGTTTATCAAACTCCGCCCACAGCAGCCGCCTGACTTGGCTATTCGCTGAAGTTAATTGCCCCCCAAAATACCAATACCGAGATAACACAGATTTACCAAAAACAACACATGTCTGTATAATAAACAGGCAAATCTCAGAAACTGCGGAAATGTTATACCGTTCCCCCATTGTCCATATTTCTCAGATTTTCCCCTTGTGAAGGTCACGGCACTGACAGATGGTGATGAGGAATATTAGATGGGCGGATATCACCATCGGGAAGGTTTGGTTCGGTTTCGCACGGTATACGAGTCACCCGACCGCGCGGGGAGAAGGTCGTCCAGATACGTGAGAGCCGAATAATGATCGGATATCGGTGATGAATGACGGATCCAGACCTCGTCATACGGGAATTATAGGACCGGAAAGTCCCGTCACCTCGTCTACCAGCCGCGTCTTGTCCTGGTATTTGTCACCTGATCATCGGAATCTGCACACATCAGCCTGATTGGGGGAAGAGTCCATATTCCAGGATTTCCATCTCCTGGAAAGTTCCTTCATCACAGATAAAATAAAATCATTGTAAGAAATGTAGTTTGTATGTCCTATAGGAGGATACAGCGCTGGAAGGGTCCGCCCCTTTTTCCCACAATACCCTGTTCATGGGACCGCAGGGGCGGGGCAGTGTGGTCACATGACTGTCCTGCGGGAGGATAAAGCTGCTGATCCACAACAGTCACTGCAATAAAAACCTGACTAATTATAATGTCAGCGACCGATAAAGTTATCTATTTATCTATCTATCTATCCATCTATCTATCTATCTATCTATCTATCTATCTATCTATCTATCTATCTATCTATCTATTTATCTATCTATCTATATATCTATTTTCTATGTATTAGTTATTTATCTAACTACCTATCTATCTAGTTATCATCTATCTATATCTGCATTTAATTATCTATCTCTGTATCTATCTATCTATCTATCAATTTTTTATGTATTAGTTATCTATCTATCATTCTATCATCTTACTATTAATCATCTATCTGTCTATCTCTGTATTTAATTATCTATCTATCTATCTATCTATCTATCTATCTATCTATCTATCTATCTATCTATCTCTGTATTTAATTATCTATCATCTTACTATTAATTATCTATCAATCTCTCTGTCTATCTATCTATCTAACTATCTATCTATCTATCTATCTAATCTATCTATCTATCTATCTATCTATCTATCTATCTATCTATCTATCATCTTACTATTAATCATCTATCTATCTATCTACCTATCATCTATCTATCTATCTATCTATCTATCTATCTATCTATCTATCTATCTATCTATCTATCTATCTACCTATCATCTATCTATCTATCTACAGTGGTGTGAAAAAGTGTTTGCCCCCTTCCTCATTTCCTGTTCCTTTGCATGTTTGTCACACTTAAGTGTTTCGGAACATCAAACCAATTTAAACAATAGTCAAGGACAACACAAGTAAACACAAAATGCAATTTGTAAATGAAGGTGTTTATTATGAAAGGTGAAAAAAAATCCAAACCATCATGGCCCTGTGTGAAAAAGTGATTGCCCCCTAAACCTAATAACTGGTTGGGCCACCCTTAGCAGCAACAACTGCAACCAAGCGTTTGCGATAACGTGCAATGAGGCTTTTACAGCGTCCTGGAGGAATTTTGGCCCACTCATCTTTGCAGAATTGTCCTAATTCAGTTACATTAGAGGGTTTTCGAGCATGAACGGCCTTTTTAAGGTCATACCACAACATCTCAATAGGATTCAGGTCAGGACTTTGGCTAGGCCACTCCAAAGTCTTCATTTTGTTTTTCTTCAGCCATTCGGTGGTGGACTTGCTGGTGTGTTTAGGATCATTGTCCTGCTGCAGAACCCAAGTTCGTTTCAGCTTGAGTACACGAACAGATGGTCGGACATTCTCCTTCAGGATCTCTTGGTAGACAGCAGAATTCATAGTTCCTTTTATCACGGCAAGTCTTCCAGTCCTGAAGCAGCAAAACAGCCCCAGACCATCACACTACCACCACCATATTTTACTGTTGGTATAATGTTCTTTTTTCTGAAATGCAGTGTTCCTTCTACGCCAGATATACTTGGACACACACCTTCCAAAGAGTTCCACTTTTGTCTCATCGTCCACAGAATGTTGTCCCCAAAAGTCTTGGGGATCATCAAGATGTGTTGTGGAGAAATTGAGACGAGCTTTGATGTTCTTTTTGCTCAGCAGTGTTTTTTCTCCTTGGAACTCTGCCATGCAGGCCATTTTTGCCCAGTCTTTTCCTGATGGTGGAGGCATGAACGCTGACCTTAACTGAGGCAAGTGAGGCCTGCAGTTCCTTGGACGTTGTTTGTGGGGTCTTTTGTGACCTCTTGGATGAGTCGTCGCTGCGCTCTTGGGGTAATTTTGGACGGCCGGCCACTCCTGGGAAGGTTCACCACTGTTCCATGTCTTCGCCATTTGTGGATAATGGCTCTCACTGTGGTTCGCTGATTCCCAAAGCTTTGGAAATGGCTTTATAACCCTTTCCAGACTGATAGATCTCAATTACTTTCTTTCTCAATTGTTCCTGAATTTCTTTGGGTCTCGGCATGATGTGTAGCTTTTAAGGTTAAGGATCTTCTGGTGGACCTTACTGTGTCAAGCAGCTCCTATTTAAGTGATGCCTTGATTGTGAACAGGTGTGGCAATAATCAGCCTGGGTGTGCTAGAGAAATTGAACTCAGGTGTGGACAACCACAGTTATAGTATGTTTTAACAAGGGGGGCAATCACTTTTTCACACAGGGCCATGATGGTTTGGATTTTTTTTCACCTTTAATAATAAACACCTTCATTTACAAATAGCATTTTGTGTTTACTTGTGTTGTCCTTGACTATTGTTTAAAATTGGTTTGATGTTCCGAAACACTTAAGTGTGACAAACAAGCAAAGGAACAGGAAATGAGGAAGGGGGCAAACACTTTTTCACACCACTGTATCTATCATCTTACTATTAATCATCTATCAATCTCTCTATTATCTATCTCTCTATCTAGCTTATTGGTTACTATGCACAGCTTAGCACACACATATATATATAATTTATAAATCATTTATATAATTTTCTATAATAAAATATTTATTATTTAATGGGGGGGGTCTGAGCTCTCATTGTCTTAGAAGACAAATCTGGGAAAATGTCCCCAACAACACAGCCATAAAAAATGTCACACTTTGTCATCAGATGAACTGATTGACTCCTTGGGGGTTGGCAGCCAATCGGCTTCTAACGTCAGCTTGTTCAGTTAGGCTTCGGCAATAGGACCTGGAAGCTGATTGGTTACTATGCACAGCTTGCACACACATTATATATATTTATAAATATTTATATATTTACTATAATAAAATATTTATTATTTACTATTGTAGAGTGCAATACATGATAACGAGTGATGTCATCGCGTTCCGGTGCCGGTGATGACGTTTGCGTCATGGCGACGGGGAGGAGATTTACTAAAACTGGAGCGCTCAGAATCTGGTGCAGCTGCGCATGGCGGCCAATCAGCTTCTAGCTTCAGTTTCTTCAATTAAGCTTTGACAAAAAAAACCTGGAAGCTGATTGGCCGCCATGCACAGCTGCACCAGATTCTGAGCGCTCCAGTTTTAATAAATCGCCCCCCCCCCCCCAAAGTGACTTATTTTTGTCATCGGACTGCGGAATGTCGGAGGAGGCGGAGCCTGGTATCTCTGAAGATTTGCAGTTATGGGGGGTGGAATTTATTATCACCGTCAGAACAAAGGACGCCATTATTATTCTCTCTGCCCCCCCCCCCCCATTGGGTTGGACCACTCTTCACAATCGCACACGGTGAATTCCTCGATTCCCACGCCGGCAGTACAAGGATGGAGCGCTGAGAAGGGATTCTTCTATGGACTCCGCCCACCAGACTCCGCCTATATCTGAAATATCACTTCAGGGTGGAGTGACCCTTTAATATTAATTATCAGACAGCAGAAATCACGGCGCCGAGTGCGTCAGCGCGTTGTCCTCCCGATGGCGGATCCTCTGCAGGGATTGGATGATTCTGCATATGTTGTAGTTATTAATTATGTATTGTACAGGGTCAGGGATGCAGCCAATGGCAGTGACCGATGGGGGGGGGGGGGGGCATACAATATGCAGGGAGAGCCCTGGGAGGAGGAGGGGATAACAGTTCACAAGCATGCATGGCAGCCAATCAGAGATCAGCTTTCATTGTTTCTACTGCTCTGGACTGATAAAAAATGGAATCTGATTGGCTGCTGTGTGTGCACAAGATCTGATGCATGCTGGGATTTGTAGTTTTTTTTTCACTGACAGCCAATTGGCTGCTATAGTTAATGCATGTAACGCCCATCTATAAATCCTCCCATTACACAGGACACGCTGGGACTTGTAGTTTTTTTTAAATTACTGACAGTAATACATAGAGATACCTGCTGATTGGCTGCTATAATTAATAACACCCAACTCTGACTCCTCCCCATTACACATTGTAGTGCCCCCTGTAGAGGACATTCTGGGAGTTGTAGTGCTCCCCGTAGAGGACATGCTTGGAGTTGTAGTGCCCCCCGTAGAGGACATACTGGGAGTTGTAGTGCCCTCTGTAGAGGAAATGCTGGGAGTTGTAGTGTCCCCTGTATAGGACATGCTGGGGGTTGTAGTGCCCCCTGTAGAGGACATGCTGGGAGTTGTAGTGCCCCCTGTAGAGGACATGCTGGGAGTTGTAGTGCCTTCTTAGAGGACATGCTGGGAGTTGTAGTGCCTTCTTAGAGGACATTCTGGGAGTTGTAGTGCCTCCTGTAGAGGACATGCTGGGAGTTGTAGTGCCCCCTGTAGAGGACATGCTGGTAGTTGTGGTGCCCCCGTAGAGGAAATGCTGGGAGTTGTAGTGCCTCCTGTAGAGGACATGCTGGGAGTTGTAGTGCCCCCTGTAGAGGACATGCTGGTAGTTGTGGTGCCCCCATAGAGGACATGCTGGGAGTTGTAGTGCCCCCTGTAGAGGACATGCTGGGAGTTGTAGTGCCCTCTTAGAGGACATGCTGGGAGTTGTAGTGCCTTCTTAGAGGACATGCTGGGAGTTGTAGTGCCTCCTGTAGAGGAAATTCTGGGAGTTGTAGTGCCTCTCCGTAGAGGACATGCTGGGAGTTGTAGTGCTCCCTGTAGAGGACATGCTGGGAGTTGTATTGCCCCCTGAAGAGTAAATGCTGGGAGTTGTAGTGCCCCCGTAGAGGACATGCTGGGAGTTGTAGTGCCCCCTGTACAGGACATGCTGGGAGTTGTAGTGTCCCCTGTAGAGGACATGCTGGGAGTTGTAGTGCCCCCTGTACAGGACATGCTGGGAGTTGTAGTGCTCCCTGTATAGGACATGCTGGGAGTTGTAGTGCCCCCTGTAGAGGACATGCTGGGAGTTGTAGTGCCCCCTGTAGAGGACATGCTGGGAGTTGTAGTGCCCCCTGTAGATGGCATGCTGGGAGTTGTTGTGCCTCTCTGTAGAGGACATGCTGGGAGTTGTAGTGCCCCCTGTAAAGGACATGCTGGGAGTTGTAGTGCCCCCTGTAGAGGACATGCTGGGAGTTGTAGTGCCCCCTGTAGAGGACATGCTGGGAGTTGTAGTGCCCCCTGTAGAGGACATGCTGGGAGTTGTAGTGCCCCCTGTAAAGTACATGCTGGGAGTTGTAGTGCCCCCTGTAGAGGACATGCTGGGAGTTGTAGTGCCCCCTGTAGAGGACATGCTGGGAGTTGTTGTGCCCCCTGTAGAGGACATGCTGGGAGTTGTAGTGCCTCTCTGTAGAGGACATGCTGGGAGTTGTAGTGCCCCCTGTGTAAGACATGCTGGGAGTTGTAGTGCCTCTCTGTAGATGACATGCTGGGAGTTGTAGTGCCCCCTGTAGAGGACATGCTGGGAGTTGTAGTGCCCCCTGTAGAGGACATGCTGGGAGTTGTAGTGCCTCTCTGTAGAGGACATGTTGGGAGTTGTAGTGCCTCTCTGTAGAGGACATGCTGGGAGTTGTAGTGCTTCCTGTATAGGACATGCTGGGAGTTGTAGTGCCCCCTGTAGAGGACATGCTGGGAGTTGTAGTGCCCCCTGTAGAGGACATGCTGGGAGTTGTAGTGCCCCCTGTAGAGGACATGCTGGGAGTTGTAGTGCCCCCTGTAGAGGACATGCTGGGAGTTGTAGTGCTCCCTGTAGAGGACATGCTGGGAGTTGTAGTGCCCCCTGTAAAGGACATGCTGGGAGTTGTAGTGCCCCCTGTAGAGGACATGCTGGGAGTTGTAGTGCCCCCTGTAGAGGACATGCTGGGAGTTTTAGTGCCCCCTGTAGAGGACATGCTGGGAGTTGTAGTGCCTCTCTGTAGAGGACATGCTGGGAGTTGTAGTGCCCCTGTGTAAGACATGCTGGGAGTTGTAGTGCCTCTCTGTAGATGACATGCTGGGAGTTGTAGTGCCCCCTGTAGAGGACATGCTGGGAGTTGTAGTGCCCCCTGTAGAGGACATGCTGGGAGTTGTAGTGCCCCCTGTAGAGGACATGCTGGGAGTTGTAGTGCCCCCTGTAGAGGACATGCTGGGAGTTGTAGTGCCTCTCTGTAGAGGACATGCTGGGAGTTGTAGTGCCTCTCTGTAGAGGACATGCTGGGAGTTGTAGTGCTTCCTGTATAGGACATGCTGGGAGTTGTAGTGCCCCCTGTAGAGGACATGCTGGGAGTTGTAGTGCCCCCGGTAGAGGACATGCTGGGAGTTGTAGTGCTCCCTGTAGAGGACATGCTGGGAGCTATAGTGCCCCCTGCAGAGGACATGCTGGGAGTTGTAGTACCTCTCTGTAGAGGACATGCTGGGAGTTGTAGTGCCCCCTGTAGAGGACATGCTGGGAGTTGTAGTTCCCCCTTTAGAGGACATGCTGGGAGTTGTAGTGCCCTCTTTGAGGACATGCTGGGAGTTGTAGTGCCTTCTTAGAGGACATGCTGGGAGTTGTAGTTCCCCCTTTAGAGGACATGCTGGGAGTTGTAGTGCCCTCTTTGAGGACATGCTGGGAGTTGTAGTGCCTTCTTAGAGGACATGCTGGGAGTTGTAGTGCCTCCTGTAAAGGAAATTCTGGGAGTTGTAGTGCCCCTGTAGAGGACATGCTGGGAGTTGTAGTGCCCCCGTAGAGGACATGCTGGGAGTTGTAGTGCCCCCTGTAGAGGACATGCTGGGAGTTGTAGTGCTCCCTGTAGAGGACATGCTGGGAGTTGTAGTGCCCCCTGTAGAGGACATGCTGGGAGTTGTAGTGCCCCCTGTAGAGGAAATGCTGGGAGTTGTAGTGCCCCCTGTAGAGGACATGCTGGGAGTTGTAGTGCTCCCTGTAGAGGACTTGCTGGGAGTTGTAGTGCCTCCTGTACAGAACATGCTGGGAGTTGTAGTGCCCCCTGTAGAGGACATGCTGGGAGTTGTAGTGTCCTCTGTAGAGGACATGCTGGGAGTTGTAGTGCTCCCAGTACAGGACATGCTGGGAGTTGTAGTGCCTCTCTGTAGAGGACATGCTGGGAGTTGTAGTGCTCCCTGTAGAGGACATGCTGGGAGTTGTAGTGCCTCTCTGTAGAGGACATGCTGGGAGTTGTAGTGCTTCCTGTATAGGACATGCTGGGAGTTGTAGTGGCCCCTGTAGAGGACATGCTGGGAGTTGTACTGCCCCCCATGTGTAGGACATGCTGGGAGTTGTAGTGCTTCTCTGTAGAGGACATGCTGGGAGTTGTAGTGCCCCCTGTAGAGGACATGCTGGGAGTTGTAGTGCCTCTCTGTAGAGGACATGCTGGGAGTTGTAGTGCTTCCTGTATAGGACATGCTGGGAGTTGTAGTGCTCCCTGTATAGGACATGCTGGGAGTTGTAGTGCCCCCTGTAGAGGACATGCTGGGAGTTGTACTGCCCCCCATGTGTAGGACATGCTGGGAGTTGTAGTGCCCTCTGTAGAGGACATGCTGGGAGTTGTAGTGCCCCCTGTAGAGGACATGCTGGGAGTTGTAGTGCCCCCTGTAGAGGACATGCTGGGAGTTTTAGTGTCCCCTGTAGAGGACATGCTGGGAGTTGTAGGGCCCCCTGTAGAGGACATGCTGGGAGTTGTAGTGCTCCCTGTAGAGGACATGCTGGGAGTTGTAGTGCTCCCTGTAGAGGACATGCTGGGAGTTGTAGTGCTCCCTGTAGAGGACATGCTGGGAGTTGTAGTTTTCCCTGTAGAGGACATGCTGGGAGTTGTAGTGCTCCCTGTAGAGGACATGCTGGGAGTTGTAGTGCCTCTCTGTAGAGGACATGCTGGGAGTTGTAGTGCACCCTGTATAGGACATGCTGGGAGTTGTAGTGCCCCCTGTAGAGGACATGCTGGGAGTTGTAGTGCCCCCGGTAGAGGACATGCTGGGAGTTGTAGTGCCCCCTGTAGTATCACTTGCTCAGCTCTCCCTCTCCTCTCCATACAGGGAGATTCTATAGTTAGGGCTCCTCAGCCCCTCCCCTCCCCGCCCTCTTGCGTGTCAGGCCCCGCCCCCTCCCCGGGGTGGGCGTGGTGAGGATGGAGTGAGGCGCTCCGGGCTGTCAGGTGCAGAAAGATCGGAGGATGGAGAGCCGGACAGTGCGAGTGGAGAGAGGCGAGAGGGTGCAGGCGGTGTGTGTGCTGGGGACCCGGATCACCGTAGATGTCAATGGGTGAGCTGACTCCTCCCCCCCAATAATGTGTATATCCTCTCCTCCCTGTACCCCACAATAATGGATATATCCCCCCCCGTACCCCCAATAATCATGTGCATATCCCCTCCCCCTGTACCCCCAATAATCATGTGGATATCCCCTCCCCCTCTGTACCCCACAATACCCCTCCCCCTGTACACCCCAATAATATATCCCCCCCTGTACACCCCAATAATCGTGTATATATCCCCTCCCCCTGTACACCCCAATAATCGTGTATATATACCCTCCCCCCTGTACACCCCAATAATCATGTGTATATCCCCTCCCCCCTGTACCCCCCAACAATCACGTGTATATCCCCTCCCCCCTGTACCCCACAATAATGGATATATCCCCCCTGTACCCCCCAACAATCATGTGTATATCCCCTCCCCCCTGTACCCCCCAACAATCACGTGTATATCCCCTCCCCCCTGTACCCCACAATAATGGATATATCCCCCCTGTACCCCCCAACAATTATGTGTATATCCTCTCCCCCATGTACACCCCAATAATCATATGTGTATCCCCCCCCCCCGTACACCCCAATAATGTATTAAACTCCCAATAGGGTGTACATATCTCCCCTGTACATCGATAATATGTACACCCCCTTCTTGTACCCCAATAATGTATACAAACCCCCCAATGTGTTCATCTCTCTTCTGTGCCCCAATAATATGTACACCCCCCTCCCCCAACCCAATAATGTGAGCACCACAGCCCTCCCTTGTACCCCAAAATGGTGTGCACCCCTCTAATTTTGTATACTTCCCTTCCCCCTCAATGTATGCATCCTATCCCCTGCACCCCAATAATGTGCACACCCCCCTCATCTTCCTTTAATGCACCCCCATTTTCTCCATACTGGACACGCCTTCCCATCTCAGTAGGACCCCCCCTTAATGTCTGCATTGTACTAAACACCAAGCTCCCCCTTTAATGAGTGCACCCCTGAAAGTGTCACCCCGGGGGGGGGGGGGTGGCAGTTCTCTTCTCCACTTCTCATTAATTCCTGACATGTCACCCCACAACACTGGAATCACCCCTCCGCACCCCACTTCCTCTCCAGGTAACCCCACAAGCACCCTGTACAGCCCGCATCTCCGCACAGCCTCCACCCGCTCTCCTGTGCCCCCCTCCACCCGCTCTCCTGTGCCCCCCCTCCACCCGCTCTCCTGTGCCCCCCCTCCACCCGCTCTCCTGTGCCCCCCAAGTTCATTTTCCTCGCTCTGTAAGTCCCCCCCCCCCTCTGCATCTTAGTGCAAACTTCTTCTTCTGTTCAGGTGTAAATGTTCTATGATCCGCCCATCGTGTTCTCTCTGAGTGGCAGTATCTGTACCCCGAAATCTATCTGCCCTATGAATAGAGATGGAGATAAACCTGCTGTACTAATCTGACCTCTGTCAGTAGAGGAAGTGGGGGGGGGGGGCACCGTGTCCCATGGGAAGACCCCAAACTGAGGAGATTTTGAGGGTGCAAACTTTCCAAAATTCAACTTTCTTCTACTAGGGATATAAAAAAAAGAATAGTAATGCCGGAAAACCCTCCCTGTGTGTATCCTGATAATGAGATGAGGGGCCGCAGGATAGAAAAAGGCGAGAGAGTTCAGGATCAGTTCAGGGCCAATAAGAGGTGGAGAAAGCGACGGCGGTGAAAGATTCGCCATGTTACAGCGCGACTGTGACAGACCGCACCCCCTTCTGATATCATAATTTATTCAGAGTGTGTGTGTGTGTATAATTATGTGTGTGTGTGTGTGTGTGTGTGTGTGTGTGTGTGTGTGTATATATATGTGTGTGTGTGTGTGTGTATATATATGTGTGTGTGTGTTGTATATATATATGTATATGTAGTAGAAATAACAAATCATTTCCTTTGCAAATAAATTGTTTATTTTTTAATGTGGCACTTTTAATTTTTTTTTCCTTTTTTTATTTTTTATAATTTTTTTTTTTTATTTTTTATTTTTTTATATATATATTCTTCATTTTTTTTATTCTTTATTTCTCTCGTTATTTTTTTTTTCCATTTTTATCTATTTTTTTTTCTACCTTTTGCAATTTAATTTTCTTTTTTTTTTTTTTTTATTTCCTTTTTTAATATTTGTGACCTTCAAGTGTTTTTTTTAGCATCGGGTCAGTCTGAGTGGCGTCCTTCACATGTATAGTGAACTATCCTTCATTATACAATATGTAAATAAAGTATCAATATAATGATGTACAGTATAAATAATCCAACAATATACAAATAAAGTATAACCTTAAATGTATAATATACTGTAACAATATACAAAGTATTTATATAAGTCAAATGTATAAATATATAACATAACAATATATAAATGATCTATATATTGCAGAAATATATAATGTATCAATGTATAAGGTATAAATAGTCTCAGAATATACAAATAAAGTATAACTTAAAATGTATAATATACCTTTGTATACTGTTACAGTATATTATACATTTATTTAATTATACATTAGATTCTATACATTTTTGAGTTGTACTTTATTTGTATATTGTGACTATTTTATACATTGATACATTATGTATTGTTACATTGTATATTTCTGAAATGGAGAAGGCGGCGATTCACTGGCACTACCCCCCCCCCCCCCAATGATCGGATCGATCAGGAAGGCAGCAATCCACTCGCACTGATTCCTTAGGGAGTTCTAAGACTCCATGGCCAATTGGGTCTCAGGACCCGCTTCCTAATTGGCCAGGAGGAGAAGCAGGAAGGCGTTAGTGAATATTAATTCGCTATTGTCACACAAGTGGGTGGGCTCAGGGCACAGTGCTCTGCGCCCCGGGCCCACCCTTTTTTCGAAGCCAATTAGAGCCTCAGGCTCTAATCGCGTTCTCCAAAATCCATGCCTCTGGCGCCCTGCATGTAGATTAGAGGGCCAAGTGCATGGATTAGGGGGACGGCACCCGTAACGAGCCCCCACCCCCCTCCCCCGCACCTGAATCGCATGCATTCTGGCTTTCTCTGTGTGTTTTGCTGCTTTTCCCATTTTTTTTTTTTTGCATTTTATATATATATATATGATATAATTAAAAGTGCAATACCTGTGCTGAAGCAGCAGTTGAACTACAAGTCCCAGCATGTCCTGGCAGCCTAGTGCAGGGGCTGTAGAAATGTTGGGGTGGCGTTCCGGTGTCCGTAGTGCGGTAATCGCAGGAAGTTGTCGGAATGTGTCGGCACAGCAGAGTCCGGCCTCCGGATCGGGATCAAGTAGTTATTCAGCTCTGCTGAGCGCTTTGTCTGCAGTCATGTCGGGTTCACTGTATACAGAGCATGGGGACTGTATACAAAGCATGGGGGGGGGGGGGGGTTCACTAAAGGCAACAAAAAAAAGTGCACTCTGCAAGTACAGCAAATTTGGACCAAAGTGTCAATATTTTGTGTGGCCGCCATTATTTTCCAGCACTGCTTTAACCCTCTTGGACATGGAGGTCACCAGAGCTTCACAGGTTGTCACTGGAGTCCTCTTCCCCTCCTCCATGATGACATCACAGAGCTGGTGGATGTTGGAGACCTTGCGCTCCTCCACCTTCCCGTTTGAGGATGTCCCACAGATGATCAATAGGGTTTAGGTCTGGAGACATGCTTGGCCAGTCCATCACCTTTACCCTCAGCTTCTTTAGCAAGGCAGTGGTGGTCTTGGAGGTGTGTTTGGGGTGGTTATCATGTTGGAATACTGCCCTGCGGCCCAGTCTCTGAAGGGAGGGGGTCATGCTCTGCTTCAGTATGTCACAGTACATGTTGGCATTCATGGTTCCCTCAATGATCTGTAGCCCCCCAGTGCCGGCAGCACTCATGCATCCCCAGACCACGACACTCCCACCGACATGACACTCCCACCGACATGACACTCCCACCGACATGACACTCCCACCGACATGACACTCCCACCGACAAGACACTCCCACCGACAAGACACTCCCACCCACCATGACCCTCCCCCCCCACCATGACCCCCCCGCCACCATGACCCTCCCGCCACCATGACCCTCCCCCCACCATGACCCTCCCGCCACCATGACCCTCCCGCCACCATGACCCTCCCGCCACCATGACCCTCCCGCCACCATGACCCTCCCACCAACATGCTTGACTGTAGACAAGTGTCATTTCTTTAGTGTTGTCACATGAAAAGAGAGAAGAAAAGATTTACACAAATGTGAGGGGTGTACTTACTTTTGTGAAATACTGTTTTATATATAATATATTTTAATACATTTTTATTTTTTTTAGCAACAACATAAAATCGCGATCGTTGCAATACTTTGGCGCGCTGTATTTGTACAGCAGCCTTTTAAATGCATTTTCTTTTTTGGAAGAAATACACAAAAATACAAAAAAAAAACAGTACAACTTTTTTTTTTTATTTATTATATTTATATTTCTTTTATATATAATGTGAAAGATGATTTTACGCCAAGTAAATGGATACCCAACATGTCACGCTTATAAAATTGCGCACGCTTGTGGAATGGCAACAAACTACGGTACCTAAAAACGACCTTTTAAACATTTCTTACATTTAGAGTTACAGAGGAGGTCTTGTTCTAGAATTATTGCTCTCGCTCTGACGATCGCTGTGATACCTCACATGTGTGGTTTGAATACTGTTTACATTTACAGGCGCAACTTACGTATGCGTTCGTTTTTGCACGGAGGGAGGGGGTGCTGTAAATTTTTTATTTTTTATATATTTATTATGATATATATTTATTTATATATATATAGTTTATATATATCTATTTTTAAATATATAATAATAAATAAAAAATTCTGATCAGTTTTATTGCTGTCACAAGGAATGTAAACCTCCCTTGTGACAGTAATAGGTGGTGACAGGTCCTCTTTATAGAGGGATCTAGAAGACCCCAAACCCCTCCTTTGCACTTAAAAGCATTCAAAACGCTGAGTTTGGCTGTTTTTGAATGCTGTCGTGTTTTTTTTATTTATATTATTAATTTTTATTTTTTTATTTGGCGCCTTTTTAAGTCTCCAGTAATCTGGAAGTGATGTGATGACATTGTTACTAGATCTGAGACCCGATCGAAGTCGATTCCGCCTTTGTTCGGGTCTCCGGCTAGCTTGGGGTGGAGGAACTTGACTGGCCTGCACCTCGACCCGATAGAACACCTTTGGGATGAATTGGGCTCGAGTCACATCTATGCATGTTGCTTTTGAGCATTCTTGCAGTGTTTGCCGCGTTTTTGGACACACGTTTTTACCGCGATTTAGCATTTTTTTTTTTCATTCATTTTATTTATTTATTTATTTTTTTTCATTTATTAATTAATTTTTTTTTTTTCATATTATTAATTAATTTATTTATTTTTTTATTTATTTTTTTTATTTTTTTTCATTTTTTTTTTATTTTTTTTTTTATTTTTTTTTTTTTTTATTTTTATTTATTTATTTTTTTTTTTATTTTATTTATTTTTTTCTTTTTTTTTTTTTTTCATTTATTTTATTTACTTTATTTTTTTATTTTTTCATTTATTTTATTTATTTATTTTTTTCATTTATTTATTTTTTTTTTTTTTAATTTTATTTATTTATTTTTTTATTTTTTTTATTTTATTTATTTTCTTTTTTTTATTTTTATTTTTTTAAATTTTTTTTTACAATGTGGTTGTTTAGCAACCAGCTATATACAGTGTAAAAAAATAAAAATAAAACGAAAATCGCCGGTAAAAACGCGGTACTTGCGTCCATTGACTTCTATTACATGCAAAATGTTGCATTTTGCATGAAAAAAAAAAGTCCCCCCCGACCCTTTCCAAAAACGCAGAGGCACAAAAAATGCATTGATGTGAATATGTTCCATAGGAACCCATGTTAAAAAAAAAAAAAAATTCCCTGCATTTCTGCAAAATGCATCAAAAAACGTGAATCAAGCCTTAGAGCGGAGACTGCTGGCCAGGCCTTCTCGTCCAACATCAGCGCCTGACCTCACAAATGCTCTTCTGGAGGAATAATCAAACATTCCCATAGACACCCTCCTAAACCTTGTGGACGGCCTTCCCAGAAGAGGTGAAGCTGTTATAGCTGCAAAGGGCGGGCCAACTCAATATTGAACCTTCCGGACTAAGACTGGGAGGACACTAAAGTAAAGGCAGGTGTCCCAATACTTTTGGAAATGTCGGTTGTGACTCAGTTTTGCACACTTGGAGGAGATTGCGCCATGTGATGTGAAAATAGATCTCCTCTTCCTGAGCGGTGTGTTGTGTAATGTGTGTTGTGTTGTGTAATGTGTGTTGTGTGTAGAAATAAAGGACATACTAAGAAGTGATTGTTTGTAGAGATCGGATATCCGGCTCTATGAGGAGCTTCACGTCGTATTAATCCCAGAAACAAACATTTCTTATATTGCAGATCAGCGATTCTTACATGTCACGGCTGCTTTCCTTTTCTTTTCTTTTTTTTTTTGTTTCTAGGCTCTTTCTTTTATTTTTCACCTGGTGATCCAGCCAGCAAGTCTGTTGTTGTGTGTTTTTTTTTTTTTTTTCAAAAGCACAAGCTCTCCTACAGAGGTAGCAGTTACAGAGATGAGACCAACCATTTACCAATAGCGGGGGAGGGGGGGGGGGGGGGGGGGGGTTCTTACAATAATCAGCTTTTGTTTGTTGTTATAAAACTTTTTATATTCCAAAAGGAAAAAAATAGAAAACATCTGTAACTGATTATAAAGTGTGAGCTGACTTCAGTATGTTAGTGTATCTAAATCTCCTAGTACATCTAACACCCCCCCCCCCGCCCCTGCAGACTGGCAATGCTGCTGCCTGCTGTGCCTCCTGTGCTCCTTCATCCAGATTGGGGGGGGGGGCTCTAATACAGGAGGCGTGTTACCGGCAATGCTTTCTGCTGTGCCTCCTGTGCGCCTTCATCCAGCGTGGGGGGGGGGGGCGCTCTAATGCAGGAGGTGTGTTACTGGCAATGCTGCTGTCTGCTGTGCCTCTGGCTCCTGTGCTCCTTCGTCCAGAGTGGGGGGGGCTCTAATACAGGCGGTCTTTTACTAGCAATGCTTTCTGCTGTGCCTCCTTTGCACTTTCATCCAGAGTGGGGGGGGGGGGGGGCTCTAATACAGGAGGCGTGTTACTGGCAATGGTGCTTTCTGCTGTGCCTCCTGTTGTCCTTCATCCAGAGTGTGTGTGGGGGGGGGGGTACCCTAGTACAGGAGGTATCTTACCATACAAAACTGCTGTGTGCCTCCTGTGCTCCTTCATCCAGAGTGGGGGGGCACTAACACAGGAGGTGTGTTACCGACAATGCTGCCTTCTGCTGTGCCTCCTGTGCTCCTTCCTCCAGAGTGGGGGGGGGGGCGCTCTAACACAGGAGGTGTGTTACCGGAAATGCTGCTGTCTGCTGTGCCTCCTGTGCTCCTTCATCCAGAGTGGGGTTTCTAACACAGGAGGCGTGTGAGTGGCCAGGTGAAAACAAAGGGGAGGGTCGGAGATGATTTTCCGGCTCCTGAGAAAGAGATATAAAATATACATGAATGGCAGCGATGAGCGCGGTGAAGGTGATGCCCGTCTAGAGTTACTCCACTTCCCGTATAGAGAAGGTCATAAAATCCCCCCCCCACCATGGCGCGCACCCCTTTTCTCGTGATTCCCGGGTCTGTACACCCGCTGTGACCATTATGAGGGGTTCTCACCATCCCTGTGCTGAGTTCACCGGTCTGTACACCCGCTGTGCCCATTATGAGTGGGTTCCCACCATCCCTGTGCTGAGTTCCTGGGTCTGTACACCCGCTGTGCCCATTATGAGGGGTTCCCACCTTCCCTGTGCTGAGTTCCCGGGTCTGTACGCCCGCTGTGCCCATGATGAGGGGTTCTCACCATCCCTGTGCTGAGTTCCTGGGTCTGTACACCCGCTGTGCCCATTATGAGGGTTCCACCATCCCTGTGCAGAGTTCCCAGGTCTGTACACCCGCTGTGACCATTATGAGGGGTTCCCACCATCCCTGTGCTGAGTTCCCGGGTCTGTACAACCGCTGTGCCCATTATGAGGGGTTCCCACCATCCCTGTGCTGAGTTCCCGGGTCTGTACACCCGCTGTGCCATTATGAGGGGTTCCCACCATCCCTGTGCTGAGTTCCTGGGTCTGTACGCCCGCTGTGCCCATTATGAAGGGTTCCCACCATCCCTGTGCTGAGTTCCCGGGTCTGTACACCCGCTGTGCCCTTTATGAGGGGTTCCCACCATCCATGTGCTGAGCTCCCGGGTCTGTACACCCGCTGTGCCCATTATGAAGGGTTCCCACCATCCATGTGCTGAGTTCCCGGGTCTGTACACCCGCTGTGCCCATTATGAGGGGTTCCCACCATCCTGTGCTGAGTTCCTGGGTCTGTACGCCCGCTGTGCCCATTATGAAGGGTTCCCACCATCCCTGTGCTGAGTTCCCGGGGTCTGTACACCCGCTGTGCCCCATTATGAGGGGTTCCCACCATCCATGTGCTGAGCTCCCGGGTCTGTACTCCCGCTGTGCCCATTATGAAGGGTTCCCACCATCCATGTGCTGAGTTCCCGGGTCTGTACCACCGCTGTGCCCATTATGAGGGGTTCCCACCATCCCTGTGCTGAGTTCCCGGGTCTGTACACCCAGCTGTGCCCATTATGAGGGGTTCCCACATCCCTGTGCTGAGTTCCCGGGTCTGTACTCCCGCTGTGCCCATTATGAGGGGTTCCCACCATCCCTGTGCTGAGTTCCGGGTCTGTACACCCGCTGTGCCCATTTATGAGGGGTTCCCACATTCCCTGTGCTGAGTTCCCGGGTCTGTACACCCGCTGTGCCCCATATGAGGGGTTCCCACCATCCCTGTGCTGTGTTCCCGGGTCTGTACACCCGCTGGGCCCATTATGAGGGGTTCCCACCAGCCCTGTGCTGAGTTCCTGGGTCTGTACACCAGCTGTGCCCATTATGAGGGGTTCCCACCATCCATGTGCTGAGTTCCCGGGTCTGTACACCCGCTGTGCCCATTATGAGGGGTTCCCACCATCCCTGTGCTGAGTTCCTGGGTCTGTACACACGCTGTGCCCATTATGAAGGGTTCCCACCATCCATGTGCATGATTTCCCGGGTCTGTACACCCGCTGTGCCCATTATGAGGGGCCTCCACCATCCCTGGGCTGAGTTCCCGGGTCTGTACACCCGCTGTGCCCATTATGAGGGGTTCTCACCATCCTGTGCTGAGTTCCCGGGTCTGTACACCCGCTGTGCCAATTATGAGGGGTTACCACCATCCCTGTGCTAAGTTCCCGGGTCTGTACACCCGCTGTGCCCATTATGATGGGGTTCCCACCATCCCTGTGCTGAGTTCCCGGGTCTGTACACCCGCTGTGCCCATTATGAGGGGTTCCCACCTTCCCTGTGCTGAGTTCCCGGGTCTGTACACCCGCTGTGACCATTATGAGGGGTTCCCACATCCCTGTGCTGAGTTCACGGGTCTGTACACCCGCTGTGCCCATTATGAGGGGTTCCCACCATCCCTGTGCTGAGTTCCCGGGTCTGTACACCCGATGTGCCCATTATGAGGGGTTCCCACCATCCCTGTGCTGAGTTTCCGGGTCTGTACACCCGCTGTGCCATTATGAGGGGTTCCTCCATCCCTGTGCTGAGTTCCCGGGTCTGTAACACCCGCTGTGCCCATTATAAGGGGGTTCCACCATCCCTGTGCTGAGTTCCCGGGTCTGTACACCCGCTGTGCCCATTATGAGGGGTTCCACCATCCCTGTGCTGAGTTCCGGGTCTGTACACCCGCTGTGCCAATTATGAGGGGTTCCCACCATCCCTGTGCTGAGTTCCCGGGTCTGTACACCCGCTGTGCCCATTATGAGGGGTTCCCATCATCTTTATGCTGAGTTCCCGGGTCTGTACACCCGCTGTGCCCATTATGAGGGGTTCCCACCATCCTGTGCTGAGTTCCCGGTCCTGTACACCCGCTGTGCCAATTATGAGGGGTTCCCACCATCCCTGTGCTGAGTTCCGCTCTTGTGGGATTTTTGTGCACCTGTCACCATTACATCCAGATTAACGTTTTGAAAACTGGTTACATTTAGAGAGTCGGAGCGATCGGCCTCGCTGTGCCCGGGATCAGTCGAGGTGCGTCTCCTGTGCCTGGCATGCGGCGTGCCACGCAGCTGTGACACCGTAATCCCTGTGAGAGATCTCTATCAGCAAGTGAATGGGGGAGGGGGGGTTGTCAGGCCAGCCGGATCCTGTAGGAATAGATTGGGTTCCCCTTCTATGGATTTGTAAAGCTTTTCGCTAAGTGCGTCCTCTGTGCCCGATCGCTCGCCATCTGCGTTTTTTAATCGCTGCCGACCACATCTCAATCAGAGGGGACGAATTAGAAAGCGCTATTATAATGATTATTCTGAAATCCTTTATTAAAAATTATTTTTATGGGACATTAGAGTGTAAGCTCCTCTGGTACAGAGACTGATGTGACTGTGGGGGGGAGGGGACATTAGAGTGTCAGCTCCTCCTGGTATAGATACGGAGGGGACATTAGAGTGTAAGCTCCTCTGGTACAAAGACGGAGGGGACATTAGAGTGTAAGCTCCTCTGGTACAGAGACGGAGGGGACATTAGAGTGTAAGCTCCTCTGGTAAAGAGACGGAGGGGACATTAGAGTGTCAGCTCCTCAGGTATAGAGACTGATGTGACTGTGGAGGGACATTAGAGTGTAAGCTCCTCTGGTACAGAGACTGATGTGACTGGCTCAGTGATCTCTGTACAGCACTGCGGTATAGGTCAGAGCTTTATAAAGGTGTTGGGGGGGGGGGGCGGAGTGTCATACACAGTCATGCTATTATGGATGATTTTCTGGATGACGGGGGAGAAGTTTCTTTTCCTCGAGTGGGTGACATCTCTTCCCTTGAAGGGGGCTCTCGGTGATTTATGAATTCTGGTTCTCTTGGATACATGAGACGGAGGGAGGGGGGGGGGGGGGGGGGGGGGGGCGCCGTGCGGCGTTGCTGCTGTCGCAGTGAATTCCTCCAGGACTCTCTGAGATATTCTGGACCATCTGATGGGTTACTGATGGCGACTCGCAGATTAAGCTGAGATTTGGGCTTGCACGCATAGCTCCCCATCGTTCATATACTTTGGTCTTCTGGGTGTGATTAGCGGCGGACTGATGATTCGCGTTGGGTGCTTACTGCGCTATTCTTTCCTGAAGCAGGGGATTGTGGGAACAAGGTGTCAGCCATGACATTTTTATGGCTTTATCCCCTTGCAGGATAGTCATGGCCGTGTTTCCCTCGTCGTCCATTGTTTGCTCTTCATGTGTAAAGGTTGGCTATACATCAAGCTATAGTATAATATAGCTTTCTTTCTTTCTTTCTTTCTTTCTTTCTTTCTTTCTTTCTTTCTTTCTTTCTTTTCTTTTTTTCTTTCTTTCTTTCTTTCTTTCTTTCTTTCTTTCTTTCTTTCCTACCTTCCTTCTTTCCTTCTTTCCTTTCCTTCTTTCCTTCTTTCCTCCCTTCCTTCCTTCTTTTCTTTCCTCCTTCTTCCTTCCTTCCTTCCTTCCTTCCTTCCTTCCTTCCTTCCTTCTTCTTCCTTCCTTCTTTCTTCCTTCTTTCTTCTTTCCTTCCTTCCTTCCTTCCTTCCTTCCTTCCTTCCTTCCTTCCTTCCCTCCTTCCTTTCCTTCCTTCCTTCCTTCCTTCCTTCCTTCCTTCCTTCCTTGATTCCTTTCTTGATTCCTTTCTTGATTCTTTTCTTGATTCTTTTCTTGATTCTTTTCTTCCTTCTTTTCTTCCTTCCTTCTTTCTTTCCTTCTTTCCTCCCCTCTCTCTTTTTCTTTTCTTTTTTTTTCCCTTTTTTATATTCTCTAGATATCTATCTAATAAAAAAAGATATATAGATAGATATTATAAAAATTCTCTAATCTCCTTGGCATCGCATTTCCTGCAGGGACCACCGGGGTCCCTCCCTGTAATTCCTGGGATAGTATTAGATGAGTGTAGAGGCGCTCAATGTAAAGGGTCGGCACTCTTGCTGTTCAATTTAAGAAGTTTTATTGAAGTTGTTAGGTCACCGGTGATAAGTGAATCCAACACGTTTTGGGGGGGGGGGGGGGGGGATTGCCACCCATTCATCAGGGATAGTATACAGGGAAACATTAAAAGCAACTGAGGGGATCTCACAAAGGGACCAACCGCCTTTACCAGGGACCACAGTGAGTAACTGAAGCAAGTACCGGAGCAGTATTCTCACCGAACGGGCACGGGGGAGAATCGAAACTGCAGGTGGTGATCACGTCGGGGACCCAACCAGCGAAAGAGATTGCATAGCAGCCTGGTGAGTCAAGCCAGGGACCGAACTGGTTAGCAGGGGTGAAGCTTGAAAAGTATGTAGAGTGCCAGGCTAGGGACCCAGCGGGGAAGCGTGGGTGACGCTTGAGGGAGATACCACCGCAGAAGCCTTGAGGAGCTCACGGGATTCAGAGTCAGTAAATCGGAGAGTCCAGTGAGAGACCGGGAGCTCAAAGGGCTGAAGAACTACAAGTAGACGTGGTGAAGCTGAGAGAACTGTTGAACTTTGTGTTGGGAACTGTTAAGTACTGTTGCCATAGGTGACAGCAATTCTTCACGTGCAGAAGTGGCGCCTTGCTGGGGCCTTTCCCTGTATGGCTGTCCTCCTATTGAAGTCTCGGAGTTTGCCGATTGAAATTGCAACTACCGAGGGGTGTCCTGGCCCTAACCCTCTTTCCCTTCAAAATATAAAAAGGATTGTTAAAAGAAAAAAAAAAAGCTCTTTTGCATCCAAGAAGTGTCTGGTGCCCAATGACTTTCGCCATCTTTGTACCCCCTATGTCTCACAACCCGATACATATTGAAGGATGTCAGCTGTCTTTGGCCTTTTGAAGGTCCTCATTTAGGCTGGAAGAGGCTAAAGACTTTGCTACATATAGAAGGATACAGATGGATCCAGTAAAATATCTCCAATACAGGGCTCAAAATTTCAAGCCCTGAGCTACTAGCCAGGTCTCAAGGGTTACTCGCCACCAATTGCCCCACCCAACCCTTCCCCTTCCCCGCCCATAATCGCACCATCAAAAATCATCTCATGAAATGACACTTAAATGTTTTATGGAGAATTAAGTTACAAAATTAAATATTAACAACTTTATCAGTTCTCCTCAGCAGTGCCACACCAGTGCCCATCAATGCAGGCTCACCTGTGCCCATCATTGCAGCCTCACTGTGCCCCACATTGGAGCCTCACTGTGCCCCACATTGGAGCCTCACTGTGCCCACATTGGAGCCTCACTGTGCCCCACATTGGAGCCTCACTGTGCCCCACATTGGAGCCTCACTGTGCCCCACATTGCTGCCTCACTGTGCCCCACATTGGAGCCTCACTGTGCCCCACATTGGAGCCTCACTGTGCCCCACATTGGAGCCTCACTGTGCCCCACATTGGAGCCTCACTGTGCCCCACATTGGAGCCTCACTGTGCCCCACATTGGAGACTCACTGTGCCCCACATTGCAGCCTCACTGTGCCCCACATTGCAGCCTCACTGTGCCCCACATTGCAGCCTCACTGTGCCCACATTGCAGCCTCACTGTTCCCCACATTGGAGCCTCACTGTGCCCCACATTGCAGCCTCACTGTGCCCCACATTGCAGCCTCACTGTGCCCACATTGCAGCCTCACTGTGCCCCACATTGCAGCCTCACTGTGCCCCACATTGCAGCCTCACTGTGCCACATTGCAGCCTCACTGTTCCCCACATTGCAGTGGAGGAAGTGAGAGGGCGGCCGGATCATGATGAGTTAGAAGAGAGCCAGGATCGCCGAGCGGTAATACACGCCGTAACAGCTGACATTGAAACTGTCTCCGCTCGTCTCACACAGCCCCGCCTCCTCCTAACCCCACGCCTGTGATAGACAGACAGAACGCATCCCCGCATTGGCCCGCGTTCTGTCTATCACAGGCGTGGGGTTTGGAGGAGGCGGGGCTGTGTGAGACTGAGCGGAGATAGTTTCAATGTCGGCAGTTACGGCGTGTATTACCGTTCGGCGATCCCGCGGCACTCCTCTAACACCATGGCACTCTTCCACCGGGAGAACAGCTCCTGGTCAACTCCGCCCACTGGCGGTGCTCGTCCCCCACCCCCCCCCCCCCCACTCCCAGACAGCCCAGCTCCTCGCCAGCCCTCATTTTCTACTGGCAAAATGCGAGTAGGCGAGCAGAAAATTTGAGGGCTGACCAATATATAGATCCAGTAAAATATTACCAATATATAGGATACAAATGGATCCAGTAAGATATTTCCAATATATAGAAAGATACAAATGGATCCAGTAAAATATTACCAATATATAGAAAGATACAAAAGGATCCAGTAAAATATCTCCAATATATAGAAAGATACAAATGGATCCAGTAAAATATCACCAATATATAGAAAGATACAAATGGATCCAGTAAAATATCACCAATATATAGAAAGATACAAATGGATCCAGTAAAATATTACCAATATATAGAAAGATACAAAAGGATCCAGTAAAATATCTCCAATATATAGAAAGATACAAATGGATCCAGTAAAATATCTCCAATATATAGAAAGATACAAATGGATCCAGTAAAATATCACCAATATATAGGATACAAATGGATCCAGTAAAATATCACCAATATATAGAAAGATACAAATGGATCCAGTAAAATATCTCCAATATATAGAAATATACAAATGGATCCAGTAAAATATCTCCAATATATAGGATACAAATGGGGATCCAGTAAAATATCACCAATATATAGAAAGATGCAAAAGGATCCAGTAAAATATCACCAATATATAGGATACAAATGGATCCAGTAAAATATTTCCAATATATAGAAAGATACAAAAGGATCCAGTAAAATATCTCCAATATATAGAAAGATACAAATGGATCCAGTAAAATATCTCCAATATATAGAAAGATACAAATGGATCCAGTAAAATATCACCAATATATAGGATACAAATGGATCCAGTAAAATATCACCAATATATAGAAAGATACAAATGGATCCAGTAAAATATCTCCAATATATAGAAAGATACAAATGGATCCAGTAAAATATCTCCAATATATAGAAAGATACAAATGGATCCAGTAAAATATCTCCAATATATAGGATACAAATGGATCCAGTAAAATATCTCCAATATATAGGATACAAATGGATCCAGTAAAATATCTCCAATATATAGAAAGATACAAATGGATCCAGTAAAATATCTCCAATATATAGGATACAAATGGGGATCCAGTAAAATATCACCAATATATAGAAAGATGCAAAAGGATCCAGTAAAATATTTCCAATATATAGAAAGATACAAATGGATCCAGTAAAATATTTCCAATATATAGAAAGATACAAATGGATCCAGTAAAATATTACCAATATATAGAAAGATACAAAAGGATCCAGTAAAATATCTCCAATATATAGAAAGATACAAATGGATCCAGTAAAATATCTCCAATATATAGAAAGATACAAATGGATCCAGTAAAATATCTCCAATATATAGGATACAAATGGGGATCCAGTAAAATATCACCAATATATAGAAAGATGCAAAAGGATCCAGTAAAATATTTCCAATATATAGAAAGATACAAATGGATCCAGTAAAATATTTCCAATATATAGAAAGATACAAATGGATCCAGTAAAATATTACCAATATATAGAAAGATACAAATGGATCCAGTAAAATATTACCAATATATAGAAAGATACAAAAGGATCCAGTAAAATATCTCCAATATATAGAAAGATACAAAAGGATCCAGTAAAATATCTCCAATATATAGGATACAAATGGGGATCCAGTAAAAATATCACCAATATATAGAAAGATACAAATGGATCCAGTAAAATATCTCCAATATATAGAAAGATACAAAAGGATCCAGTAAAATATCTCCAATATATAGAAAGATACAAATGGATCCAGTAAAATATCACCAATATATAGGATACAAATGGATCCAGTAAAATATCACCAATGTATTTGTGTAAGGACCGTAGTAAAATACCGAATCGTGCCACTACAAATTTAATAGAAAAATAAAATCTAAAAATATAAATCGAATTCAAAAATAAAAATAACTCCAAAATGAGGTAACAAAACTACGATGCAATTGCCGGTGTTGATGTCGTCAGGCACAGAGAATATATAGAAAGATACAAAAGGATCCAGTAAAATATCTCCAATATATAGGATACAAATGAATCCAGTAAAATATCTCCAATATATAGGATACAAATAGATCCAGTAAAATATCTCCAATATATAGAAAGATACAAATGGATCCAGTAAAATATCTCCAATATATAGGATACAAATGGATCCAGTAAAATATCACCAATATATAGAAATATACAAATGGATCGAGTAAAATATCTCCAATATATATATAAAGATACAAATGGATCCAGTAAAATATCTCCAATATATAGGATGCAAATGGATCCAGTAAAATATCTCCAATATATAGGATACAAATAGATCCAGTAAAATATCTCCAATATATAGAATACAAATAGATCCAGTAAAATATCTCCAATATATAGGATGCAAATGGATCCAGTAAAATATCTCCAATATATAGAAAGATACAAATGGGTCCAGTAAAATATCTCCAATATATAGAAAGATACAAATGGATCCAGTAAAATATCTCCAATATATAGAAAGATACAAAAGGATCCAGTAAAATATCACCAATGTATTTGTGTAAGGACCGTAGTAAAATACCGAATCGTGCCACTACAAATTTAATAGAAAAATAAAATCCAAAAATATAAATCGAATTCAAAAATAAAAATAACTCCAAAATGAGGTAACAAAACTACGATGCAATTGCCGGTGTTGATGTCGTCAGGCGCAGAGTCCTGTTACTGACGGATGGGATCGCATTCGGAGAGGTCGCCATTTTTAGCCGGGCGGCGAGGAGGGCGCGTGTCAATCTCTTCTTGTTGGTTGTTAATCTGGCGGTCTCGGGTATAAGAGGACGAGGTGCGACGCTTTCTCCGAAATCCCTCTGCAGGCAGCTGCCGTACAGAAGAGGGGAATGTTCCCCACGGGGATCGCTCTACGAAGGGATCTTCACATCCTCATGCAGCTGTTTTCTATGACGTGAGGATTTTGATCAAAGTACAAAAAACGCAGCACAAGTCGGACAAAAAAAGCAACAAAAAAAGTGAATGGGGGCTGACTGAAGGAGCCAATCGCGTATAAAAAGAGGTGAAGCTGCATTCACTTCGCTCATCCAATCACTATTTTTTGTTTTGTATAGAATTTTACAAGCACAAATTCTTTAACTTCCCTCACTCAGGATTGGGTATTCAAAGTGAACGCAGCGTCACCTTATTAACGATGTGTTCATCCTCCACTGTTTTCATTAAAAATTATAAATAACAGTAAAAGAATAAATATATAAACCATTTGTTGAGGCTGCACTCACAATGCTACGTTCAAACGTTTAATAATTAAAGTGATACTAAAAGATACTGTTTTGTTTTTGTTTTTTTTTTTTTTTTTTTAAATGTTATACTTTTCCTGCTTTGTGCAACAGTGTTGCTTCCTCTTTTCCAGTCTGCTGCTGGCATTGTCCACTTCTCCTCCTTCTTCCTCTGGGTGCCTCCTGTAGCAAGCCAGGTGCTGTGGAGGCCCCCATGCAGGCGCCCTTCCGAGCCAACCTGCGTGCATCCAGAGATGCACACAGCACTGGTAAGCCACCCTCACAGAAGTTTGACTGACAGCAACAGAAGTCTATGGCTCCTGCTGCTCTCAAGTGTTTCCTATAAGACAAGGAAGTAAGAGGAGCCGTGCTGCGGCCAAGACAGAGCTGGAGCGGTGACAGGAGCCAGGCAAGTGTTTAGGGATGGAGAACAGGTAAAACAGGTAGTGGGGTGTTTTTTTATTTTTTACATTTTTTTATTTTTTAACCTTAACAACTTTCCAACCGTGCTATAACCAAATGACGGCTACAGCGAGGTCGTCCAGTTCTGGGAGGGCGTATATTAATGTCCTCCCAGCATCACGCCCCCCCCCCGCCCCCCCCCCCCCCGTACACCTGCTGCAATGGGCATCCAGGGCACACTGTGATCGGGGTAAAGGGCCAATCACATCGGCCCTTTACCATATGATCAGCTGTGTCCATTCCATTCAGTGCTGCCTCATCACGGCCCATCATTGCCACCTATCGGTGCAATTCTCATCACGGTCAATCAGTGCCCATCATTGCCGCCTATCAGCGCAGCCTCATCACGGCCCATCAGTGCCGCCTATCAATGCCACCTCATCAGTGCCCATCATTACCACCTAATAGAGCAGCCTCATCACGACCCATCAGTGCTGCCTATCAATGCCACCTCATCAGTGCCCATCAGTAAAGTAGAAAAATTACTTATTTGCTAAATTGTTTACCTATATTATTATTATTATTATTATTATTATTATTAGTTATTATTATTATTATTAAATAATAATTATTTATTTTTTTTTTTCTGTCTTTTTTATTTTTTTATTTAGCAAAAAATCAAAAACCAGTGGTGATTAAATACCACTAAAAAAAAAAAAAACTTTATTTTGTGTAGGAAAAAAAAAAAGATAAAAATAGCATTTGGGTACAGTGTTGCATGACCGCAGAATTGTCATTCAAAGTGTGAGAGCGCTGAAAATTGGCCTGGGCAGCAAGCTGGGGGAGGTGCCCGGTATTGAAGGGGTTAACGCAGGGAATGAATTAAGCTAATAAAAAAAATAATTTATAATTTGGGCTGTTGGGGCTCACTGCTTGTTTTGATTTTTGCTTTTCCTTCTCATTCCTGATTGTTTTTATTTTTTTCTGTATCGTGAAAACTTTAAAGAATTGGAAAAAAAAGTTTTGAGTTTTAGGGCCACTTTCACACTGCAGCTCAGGGCCGGTGCTACCACTAGGCAAACTAGGCAGCCGCCTAGGGCGCCATGCTGCCTAGGGGGCGCTGGACACTGGTTTTCCTACGCTCTTCTCTCTGCAGCAAGCAACTAAGTCTCAGCCTCAGCAGGCAGCCACCCCTCTGTTCACAGATAGTGTCAGAGGCGCAGCGGCGGTGAAGGACTGTGTCTGTGTCCCGACTCCTGAACGAATGGAAGCCAGCAAACATTCATTGATGGGCACTGGTAGGCTGCATTTGATGGGTCCTGGTGAGGCTAAATGTGATGAGCGCTGGTAGGCTGCATTTGATGGGTGCTGGTAGGTTGCATTGATGGGCGCTGGTAGGCTGCATTTTATGGGTGCTTCGTTAAAAAGGTGGGGCTTGCATGGGCAGGGAAAAGGCAGGGCAGGGGTGGAGTCAAGAGGGGGGGGGGGGGCGGCAAAATTAGGTTTCGCCTAGGGTGTCAAAAATCCTTGCACCAGCCCTGCTGCAGCTGAGCGCTAAGAATGTGCGCCTGTGCGTGTTCCTAGTCCTCGGTCCTAAACGAGCTCTGATGCTGCTAAACCCAGCATCTAAGTGTCAATGAATTTTGGTCACCGAAGGATTAAACAGAAATCTCAATGAAAATAAGCAAACCTCTGCAGAGGAGTCTTTAGCTGAAAGGCAAAAAAATAAATAAAAATAACTGACTCACTTCAACCCGTGTGATGAATGTTCCTGAAGTACTCTGAGGTCTGACATCAGAATGAACGAGCTGCATGTAGTGGCTCTAATCCTAGAGCAGCACAGTGCTGCCCTCTGTGGGTGTCTTCCTGCAGCCTCCTCACCCCCAAGACTGGTCACCTCACTGTCCCCTCTCTCTCTCTCCTCCCTCCAGAGGCTCTCCGGCAGGATGCAAGTGGTTCAGCATGCAGCACAGCCCGAACATCGAGGCCGAGATTCTCAACAGCGACGCCTCCAGTCAGAAGGTGGTTAATGGACAGAAGCTGTGGCCGCTGTCTAGGAAGACCGTGTTGGAGTTACACATGACGCAGCCCAGCGCGGAAATCAACGACGGCAAGGTAGGATGGGCTGGAGGCTGATTGGTTGATTTTAATTGCCACTTCCTGAATTACTTACTGATGTAAGTGGGGGGGGGGGGGGGGCTCTCTGGGGACCCTGATGTAAGTGGGGGGGGGGCTCTCTGGGGACCTGATGTAAGTGGGGGGGGCTCTCTGGGGACCCTGATGTAAGGTGGGGGGGGGCTCTCTGGGGACCCTGATGTAAGTGGGGGGGCTCTCTGGGGACCCTGATGTAAGTGGGGGGGGGGCTCTCTGGTGGACCCTGATGTAAGTGGGGGGGGCTCTCTGGGGACCCTGATGTAAGTGGGGGGGGGCTCTCTGGGGACCCTGATGTAAGAGGGGGGGCTCTCTGAGGACCCTGGTTGTAAGGGGGGGGGCTCTCTGGGGACCCTGGTGTAAGGGGGGGGCTCTCTGGGGACCCTGGTGTAAGTGGGGGGCTCTCTGGGGGGGGGGGCTCTCTGGGGACCCTGATGTAAGTGGGGGGGGGGGCTCTCTGGGGACCCTGGTGTGGAGGGGGGGGGGGGGGCTCTCTGGGGACCCTGATGTAAGGGGGGGGGGGCTCTCTGGGGACCCTGATGTAAGTGGGGGGGGGGGGGCTCTCTGGGGACCCTGAGGTGGGGGGGGGGGGGTGGGGGGGGGGGTAAGGAGGGGGGGGGCTCTCTGGGGACCCTGATGTAATGGGGGGGGGGGGCTCTCTGGGGACCCTGATGTAAGGGGGGGGGCTCTCTGGGGACCCTGATGTAAGGGGGGGGGCTCTCTGGGGACCCTGATGTAAGGGGGGGGCTCTCTGGGGACCCTGATGTAAGGGGGGGGGCTCTACTGGGGACCCTGATGTAAGGGGGGGGCTCTCTGGGGACCCTGATGTAAGGGGGGGGGGCCTCTCTGGGGTCCCTGATGTAAGGGGGGGGGCTCTCTGGGGACCCTGATGTAAGGGGGGGGGCTCTCTGGGGACCCTGATGTAAGGGGGGGGGGGGCTCTCTGGGGACCCTGATGCAATGATAATATCTATAATATATATATTTATATATATATATCTATCTACACACACACAAGTATATTATATACATGTGTATGCCCCCCCCAAGTGTATGACTTTCTTTTCTTCGCTGCTATGGGCTCTACCCCCAGATCTTTTGTAGACCGAGCAATGCCCCTGCATATGACAAATGTGCAACAGGGCAGAATAAGAAGGAATTATTGGGTTGTTCTGCACCCCGATCTCTTCTAATGGTCACATTAGGTGGGCGAAGCTGCAATGATTTCCTTCTGCTTGTCTTTTCCAGATAACCTTCGCCTACTATGGAAAGGGGACGGACCCTCCCGTGGATAAATCCGGGGTGTACCTCACAGCAATCGGTGAGTTATCAACTCATTTCACTAAAGATTAATTTCCATCATAAATAAAAGAATGGATGGATTGATGGGTGGGTAGATGGATGAGTTGATGGGTGAGTAGTTTGATTCATGGGTAGATGTGTGGGTGGATTGATTCATGGGTAGATGTGTGGGTGGATTGATTCATGGGTAGGTGGGTGGGTGGATTGATTCATGGGTAGGTGGGTGGGGGGGTTGGTAGATCGATTCATGGGTAGATGGTTGGGTGGATTGATTCATGGGTAGGTGGGTGGGTGGGTTGGTAGATCGATTCATGGGTAGGTGGGTGGGTGGATTGATTCATGGGTAGGTGGGTGGGTGGGTTGGTAGATCGATTCATGGGTAGATGGTTGGGTGGATTGATTCATGGGTAGGTGGGTGGGTGGATTGATTCATGGGTAGGTGGGTGGGTGGGATGGTAGATCGATTCATGGGTAGATGGTTGGGTGGATTGATTCATGGGTAGGTGGGTGGATGGGTTGATTCATGGGTGTGGGGGTGGATTGATTCATGGGTAGGTGGGTGGGTGGATTGATTCATGGGTAGGTGGGTGGGTGGATTGATTCATGGGTAGGTGGGTGGGTGGATTGATTCATGGGTAGGTGGGTGGGTGGGTTGGTAGATCGATTCATGGGTAGATGGTTGGGTGGATTGATTCATGGGTAGGTGGGTGGGTGGGTTGGTAGATCGATTCATGGGTAGATGGTTGGGTGGATTGATTCATGGGTAGGTGGGTGGATTGATTCATGGGTAGGTGGGTGGATGGGTTGATTCATGAGTGTGGGGGTGGATTGATTCATGGGTAGGTGGGTTGGTGGATTGATTCATG
>CM053035.1:6346335-6363835 GCA_028564925.1 Lithobates sylvaticus
GTATTTATATATTTTTATTTATTTTTTCTACATTGTATTTATTATTTTTTATTTATTTTTTCTACATTGTATTTATATATTTTTATTTTATTTTTTCTACATTGTATTTATATATTTTTATTTATTTTTTTTCTACATTTTTTTTTTATTTCATTTTTTTGTTATTTTTCTACATTTGTATTTTTATTTTATTTTTCCTGCGGGCCGGTTCACACATTTGCTAAAAAATCTGCAAATTTTTTTTTTTTCCTTCTTCTTTATTGGGAATAAAGCAGTATTTATTCCCAATAAAGAAGAAGGAAAAAAAAAAAAAAAAATTTGCAGATTTTTTAATGACAATGTTGCTTTTTCCATCACCAATTTATTTTATCGGTTTTATTGCTATATTTGTTTATTTATTTTTTATTTATTACAGGATTTATATAGCGCCAACAGTTTAGGCAGCGCTTTACAATATAAAAGGGAGACAATACAGTTATAATACAATAAAATACAGGAGGATTAAGAGGGCCCTGCTCAGAAGAGCTTGCAATCTAATAGGGTGGGGGAGGTGGTACAAAAGGTTGTAACTGTGGGGAATGAGCTGATGGAAGTGGTAAAAGATTTGTTATTTTTATGTAATGCTGTTTTATTATGTTGCATTTTATATTATTAATATGGTCCTCATGCTCAGCTCAGGCTGTTTGTCACCCCCCCCCCCCCCCCCCCATCATTTCTCATTCCGCTTTCATCCTTCTGACATTTTTGTGTCTTGTGCTGTTTTTGTCTGGCAGGTATTTCGCTGGATGTTGACGCCGACCGCGATGGAGTGGTAGAGAAAAATAACCCACATAAGGTAAAATGTGCTTTGACAGGTCCTCACCTCATTCATGACTGACGTGACGTGACGTGACGGACCCCCGTGCCATATACAGTATCTCACAAAAGTAAGTACACCCCTCACATTTTTGTACATATTTTCTTCTATCTTTTCATGTGACAACACTGAAGAAATGACACTTGTCTACAATGTAATGTAGTGAGTGTACAGCTTGTATAACAGTGTAAATTTGCCGTCCCCTCAAAATAACTCAACACACAGCCATTAATGTCTAAACCGCTGGCAACAAAAGTCAGTACACCCCTAAGTGAAAATCTCCAAATTGGGCCCAAAGTGTCAATATTTTGTGTGGCCACCATTATTGTCCAGCACTGCCTTAAACCTCTTGGGCATGGAGGTCACCAGAGCTTCACAGGTTGTCACCGGAGTCCTCTTCCCCTCCTCCATGATGACATCACAGAGCTGGTGGATGTTGGAGACCTTGCGCTCCTCCACCTTCCGTTTGAGGATGTCCCACAGATGATCAATAGGGTTTAGGTCTGGAGACATGCTTGGCCAGTCCATCACCTTTACCCTCAGCTTCTTTAGCAAGGCAGTGGTGGTCTTGGAGGTGTGTTTGGGGTGGTTATCATGTTGGAATACTGCCCTGCGGCCCAGTCTCTGAAGGGAGGGGATCATGCTCTGCTTCAGTATGTCACAGTACATGTTGGCATTCATGGTTCCCTCAATGATCTGTAGCTCCCCAGTGCCGGCAGCACTCATGCAGCCCCAGACCATGACACTCCCACCACCATGCTTGACTGTAGACAAGACACACTTGTCTTTGTCCTCCTCACCTGGTTCCCCCCACACACGCTTGTCACCATCTGACACCAAATACCTTTATCTTGGTCTCATCAGACCACAGGACATGGTTCCAGTAATCCATGTCCTTAGTCTGCTTGTCTTCAGCAAACTGTTTGCGGTCTTTCTTGTGCATCATCTTTAGAAGAGGCTTCCTTCTGGGACGACAGCCATGCAGACCAATTTGATGCAGTGTGCGGCGTATGGTCTGAGCACTGACAAGCTGACCCCCCCCACCACCCCTACAACCTCTGCAGCAATGCTGGCAGCACTCATACGTCTATTTCCCAAAGACAACCTCTGGATATGACGCTGAGCACGTGACCTCAACTTCTTTGGTGGACCATGGCGAGGCCTGTTCTGAGTGGAACCTGTCCTGTTATAGCGCTGTATGGTCTTGGCCACCGTGCTGCAGCTCAGTTTCAGGGTCTTGGCAATCTTCTTATAGCCTCGGCCATCTTTATGTAGAGATACAATTCTTTTTTTCAGATCCTCAGAGAGTTCTTTGCCATGAGGTGCCACATTGAACTTCCAGTGACCAGTATGAGAGAGTGAGAGCAATAACACCAAATTTACACACACCTGCTCCCCATTCACACCTGAGACCTTGTAACACTAACGAGTCACATGACACCGGGGGAGGGAAAATGGCTAATTGGGACCCAATTTGGACATTTTCACTTAGGGGTTTACTGACTTTTGTTGCCAGCGGTTTAGACATTAATGGCTGTGTGTTGAGTTATTTTGAGGGGACGACAAATTTACACTGTTATACAAGCTGTACACTCACTACTTTACATTGTAGACAAGTGTCATTTCTTCAGTGTTGTCACATGAAAAAGAGAGAAGAAAAGAGTTAAATGTGAGGGGTGTACTTACTTTTGTGAGATACTGTATAATGTACAAGACATGGATACATCATGGGTGGTGTTATCATATAGGTGGATCTTCTGATGTAACTAGTTGGTATACTGTCGGTTTAATGAAGTTCTCTGCTCTTGTTCTCCTGGTTAGTCCTCGTGGACGTGGGGCCCTAATGGTTACACAGTGTTTACAAGCTGTACACTCCTACTTTACATTGTACTTTTTTGTAGACAAGTGTCATTTCTTCAGTGTTGTCACATGAAAAGAGAGAAGAAAAGAGTTAAATGTGAGGGGTGTACTTACTTTTTTGAGATACTGTATAATGTACAAGACATGGATACATCATGGGTGGTGTTATCATATAGGTGGATCTTCTAATGTAACTAGTTGGTATACTGTATTGTTTGTTTTGTTGTTTTGTTTGTGGTTTTTTGTTGTTCCTTTGGTTTTTTGTGTGTGTGTAGTTTTTTTTTTGTTTTTGGACTTTGTTTGTTTTTTGGTTTAATGTTCCTATGTTTTGTGTTTTTGTTGTTTGTGTTTTTCTTGTTTTGTTTTTTGTGTTTTCGGGCCCTAATGGTCAGGGGGCCATCCTGCTGGTGAACTGCGACAAGGACAGCCTGTTTTCCCGCACAGTGGACGGAGATGATAATATAGTGCTCTCCAAGACAGGTAATTAGCGGATCTCCTCACTCCCTTTTCCCCCGCTTTATCCCGGAGCGAGCTCTGACCTGTCTGTATCCGCAGATCTCCTGGACATGTCCAAGATGGTCCTCAGAATCCAAGGGCCAGAGAAACTGCCTACGGGGTATCATCTGATGCTTCACGTCTCCGCCACGGACGCACAGAGCCTGGGGGTCTTCTATCTGCACAGTACGTCACATGAAGACATTCCAACAATTTGATTTTTTTTTTCTGCTTTTCTGACCTCACCTGAAAATGCCAGTTGCCTGACGCTCATGCAGATCCAATAGGTTCATTATTTTCAGTGGAGGGGATTCGAGCTTGTTAAACAAAACATTGTTCGAACCTGTGCAGCCATAATAGAAAAGCTGAAAAGAATAGATAAAATGAAAAAAACTGTGAATAACATTGATTATCTGGTGACAATGGCACTTGAAAATGAGTGGGATTTATTAGGCAGGGAAAGAACTTGTTGTCCCTAAAGTGGATGTGTTGAAAGCAGAAAAAAATGGTCAAGCGTAAGGATTTGAGTGACTTTGACAAGGACTAAATTGTAATGTCTAGGCAGCTGGGTCAGAACAACTCCAAAACTGCAGCTCTTGTGGGATATTCCCGGTCTGCAGTGGTCAGGACCGACCCAAAAGTGGTCCAAGGAAGGAAATCGGCTAACCAGTGACAGGGTCATGGGCAGCCAAGGCTCATTGATGGAGGTGGGAAGGAAATTCTCATTGATGGAGGTGGGGAGGGAAGGCTCATTGATGGAGGTGGGGGAGGCAAGGCTCATTGATGGAGGTGGGAGAGGCAAGGCTCATTGATGGAGGTGGGAGAGGCAAGGCTCATTGATGGAGGTGGGAGAGGCAAGGCTCATTGATGGAGGTGGGAGAGGCAAGGCTCATTGATGGAGGTGGGAGAGGCAAGGCTCATTGATGGAGGTGGGAGAGGCAAGGCTCACTGATGGAGGTGGGAGAGGGAAGGCTCACTGATGGAGGTGGGAGAGGGAAGGCTCACTGATGGAGGTGGGGAGGGAAGGCTCACTGATGGAGGTGGGAGAGGGAAGGCTCATTGATGGAGGTGGGAGAGGCAAGGCTCACTGATGGAGGTGGGGGAGGCAAGGCTCACTGATGGAGGTGGGGGAGGGAAGGCTCATTGATGGAGGTGGGAGAGGGAAGGCTCATTGATGGAGGTGGGGGAGGGAAGGCTCATTGATGGAGGTGGGAGAGGGAAGGCTCACTGATGGAGGTGGGAGAGGGAAGGCTCATTGATGGAGGTGGGAGAGGGAAGGCTCACTGATGGAGGTGGGAGAGGGAAGGCTCACTGATGGAGGTGGGGGAGGGAAGGCTCACTGATGGAGGTGGGAGAGGCAAGGCTCATTGATGGAGGTGGGAGAGGAAAGGCTCATTGATGGAGGTGGGAGAGGGAAGGCTCATTGATGGAGGTGGGAGAGGCAAGGCTCATTGATGGAGGTGGGAGAGGCAAGGCTCATTGATGGAGGTGGGAGAGGCAAGGCTCATTGATGGAGGTGGGAGAGGGAAGGCTCATTGATGGAGGTGGGAGAGGGAAGGCTCACTGATGGAGGTGGGAGAGGGAAGGCTCATTGATGGAGGTGGGGAGAGGGAAGGCTCATTGATGGAGGTGGGAGAGGGAAGGCTCATTGATGGAGGTGGGAGAGGGAAGGCTCATTGATGGAGGTGGGAGAGGGAAGGCTCATTGATGGAGGTGGGAGAGGGAAGGCTCATTGATGGAGGTGGGGAGGGAAGGCTCACTGATGGAGGTGGGGAGGGAAGGCTCATTGATGGAGGTGGGAGAGGGAAGGCTCATTGATGGAGGTGGGAGAGGGAAGGCTCATTGATGGAGGTGGGAGAGGGAAGGCTCATTGATGGAGGTGGGAGAGGGAAGGCTCATTGATGGAGGTGGGGAAGGGGAAAAAAACTAAAATGGGCATGGGAGCATCAGAACTGGACCACGGAGCAATGGAAGAAGGTGGCCTGGTCTGATGAATTCAAGAATGGTTTGAGGATTATGGTGGCTGGTCCTAATGTTATGGCTGATTGGTGTGTATATAGTACTAAGAGTTAGTATATATTAATGATAGAAAAAGATGCCAAACAAGATTTTTTGATGACCTTACAAAACATACAGATTAACTTTGGTAAAGTTTTTTTGAGCCTGTCATTAAATGTAAGTCGTTGATCTTTCACTTGGCCTCTATGCGGTCACGGTACTCATAAAATCTGAAATCAGAAGCCGTGTATAAGTGGTTTGGACTCAGCTGTCCTCTCTGTCTGACACACAAATTGCCCCGCTGACAATGACAAATTTTCAGCCTCTTGAAGCGGCTTCTCCTCAAATGCCGAACCCTCTAAACCTGATCCACCTCAAGAGCCTGCAAACATTTCAGCGTTACGGCAGCAGACACCCGATATTGTTACAACATGAGGCTGCCTGGCGTGTACGAAGCCCTTGGTCAGGAATGTATATTAGGCGGTCCATTAGCAAAATCGCGCCTGTCGCAGAATCCGAAGTAATGAACTATTAGTACATTGTGTATCACCCGCGAGAGCCTCGGATTAGGGAAACTACATTGGACTAAACAGGAGGTATCGGATCTCTAATCCCTGCCGGCTTATTAACTATTTGTCTTCTAGACAGCATATTTCGTAGTGTCCCTGAGAGGGGTAAGAAACTGTCTTGTGGTTTTAAATGAAATAATTCATTTTGGGTGGGCTGACCCTTCCATGGTCAGTCTTTCGCAGCTGCATTTTTATCTGGTTAATAATTTAAATTTTTGTTGGCATTTCAATATATATCTGGTGTACTATAGAGCAGTGGTTCTCAACCTTGTTGAGACCTGAACCCAGGAGTCTCTTCAACAGACATGGTATCCCTGTTGGGGGGATCAGGTTCCTGGAGAGAGCTGGGGACAACTGTGGAGGATAGGGTCTATGGAAGGGGCTAGGTGTCACCGTGGGGGATGAAGGTATTGGAGGGGGTTTGGGCACTCTGCAGTAGACTTGATGGCCTTGTTGTGGGGTGAGGGAGCTGGGGGCAACCATGGGGGGTGGGGTCTCTTGGTGGGTCTGGGTATCGCTCTAGGGCAGCCTTTCTCAACCTTTTCAACACAGAGGAACCCTTGAAATAGTTCTCCAGTCTCGGGGATCCCCTGCTAAAAATTAGAAATCTACAACTCATGATACATTAGTGTGATGGTCAGTGGGAAGAATGGTCCTTACACTTGTGGTCATTGGGAAGAATTACCTCCTTATAGATAGCTAAAAAGATCAATGGTGTTGGTGGAAACTTATCCAAGAGGCAGAAATGGCCCAATGCTGGAAGGAACCCCTAGCAAACTCTGGAGGAACCCTGGTTGAGAATCACTTCTCTAGGGGAATGAAGGCATTGGAGGGGGGATAGGGCACTCTGCAGTAGAATTGGTGGCCTTGTGGGGGATGGGGTCTCTGGATGGGACCGGGTGTCGCTGTGAGGGGGAATTAAGGTTCTGCAGGGGGTTTGGTGATTCTGCAGCAAACGTGGTGGCAATGTTGGGGTTGAGGTCTGTAGAGGGAGCTGGGGGCAACTGTGGGGGATGGGGTCTCTGGATGGGGCTGGATATCGCAGGTGGGGGAGGGGGGGTTGATGAAGGTCCTAGAGGGGGTTTGGGGACTCTGCTGCACACTTGGCGGCACTGTTTGGGTTCAGATCTCTGGAGGGAGCTGGGGGCAACTGTGTGGGATGGGGCTGGATGTCACTGGTGGGGGGGGGGGGGGCCCTGTTGGGGCAGAGGTTTCTGGCAGGAGCTGGGGCCAGATGTGGGGGATGAGGTCTCTGGAGGGGGGTTGCGGTTCTCTCCAAGAGACTGGGAATTTTGCAGGGGCAATGTGGGAGACTGGAGGGCAATGTGGGATACTGCTGGGCCCCAGCAGTATCCCACATTGCCCTCCAGTCTCCTGGGAGTGGGCGCTATGCAATAAGCTAGGGGCTGGAGGGGCACTGTGGGAAGCACTGTAGGGACTGAGGGCTCTCAGGGGGCCTGGGAGCACTGTGAGAAGTTGGGGGTTGGATGGCACTATGGAATCTGAGAGGCACTATGGGAGGTCCGCAGCGATCTGGAGACCTAGAAGGAGGGAGGACACAACTGGGTTGTTGAGAACCATTGGCTTTAGGGGATAGCTTTACATTAAAATATAGGAAGGCAGAGCAGTGACGGGATGAGGTCTAGTGGTGTGGTTTACCATCAGTGCCATTTACATGTGTGCCCCACCCTGACGCCTGTGACTCGCTTCCTCTGCAGGTAAAGTGTACACGCACGTCCTGGGCAGGCAGAAGTTATTCTACAAGACCCGCTACACAGGGACTCGAGAACTGGAGTTCTTTGTGGAAGGTCTCCGCTTCCCAGACGAGGGTTTCAATGGTCTGGTATCCATAAAGGCCAGCCTGCTGGAGGCTCAGGTGGAGGTAGGAATGGGAGTCCCAACACACGTTGAAAGTCTTTTATCCTTCACATGATTATCCATCAGGTTGTATATTATCTGTGTGCTTGAGAAGTAGGATAACCCTCCCTTGTGTGACTGGAGACCTGGTCTGTCTGTGTGTGTGTGTGTGTATATCTGTTTCTCACTGATTCTATGGGAAAGCTCTCTGGACGCCATGTCTGATTTGCTTGAGAGCCGTTTCCATAGAATTTTCATTAAAAAAAATGTTAAATGATTGGCATGGCATTTTTTTCGAAACCCTTCCTTGTTTGGGTTTGGGACCAGGATGGAGAATGTGATGACGCCTGTATATAGCAATATCTGTACACACATACTAGGGCAAAGTTAGACAGGATCCAATTAACCTACCAGCTTGTCTTTTGGATTGTGGGAGGAAATGGAAGAACCTAGATAAAAGCCACACAAGCATGGGGAGAACACAAACTCCATGCAGATAGTGGCCTGGCTGAGATTCGAACCAAGGAGCCCAGCACTGCCAGCTCTGAGTTTTATACTGTGCCCTTTCCTGTCCCCGTTCCTAATTTAGACCCCTCTCAGCAGTGGGTCAAGTCTGGTAAACGGATCTCGCTCGTCGCGGTTGTCCCGGCTTTGATTACATGTCTGTTTAAAGACGGCTCTCCGTGCTAACAGTATAATCAGCGTGCCTGCTGAGTGCCAGCTATGGCGGCCTGGCGCTGCCACTTCGTAGACTCCCTTGCTTACACGGAGGGCAGGAGACTTGGGAGGGGTATTAAAGGGGACCTCCACACCAAGTTGGCTTGATTTGGCCAATTTTGATTTGATGGTTACCATCTCACTCGGCCTTTCTCAACCAGGGGGGCAGTGGAACCCTAATGCCGCGTACACACGAGCGGAAATTCGCGTCGGAAAAAACTCTGACGTTTTTTCCGACGGAATTCCGCTCAAGCTGTGTTGCCTACACACGATCACAACAAATTCCGACGGTCAATAACACAGTGGCATAAAACACGTTCGACAGCACTATAAAAGGGAAGTTTAATGTTTCCGAGCATGCGTCGAATTGTTTCCGAGCATGCGTCGAATTGTTTCCGAGCATGCGTCGGAATTTTGCGTGTCGGAATTGCATACACACGATCGGAAAATCCGATAGAAAGGTTTTCCGTCGGAAAAATTGAGAACAGGTTCTCAATCCAAAGTCCGTCGGAAATTCCGACAGAAAAAGACCGTTGGGCGTACACACGGTCGGAAAATCAGATGAAAAGCTCCCATCGGACTGTTTCCATCGGAAATTCCGACCGTGTGTATGCCGCATTAGGCTCTTTCAGAGGATGCTAGGTGTTCCTTGAGCAAGGAACAATTTTGCCTTTCAGATAATCACTGTCACCAACCAGTGATGCCATCTTTAAGGAGGGGGTTCTTCCCAAATGCCACCATTGGAAGAAGCATTCTACCTAATGACCACCAGGATAATGTACTGTGAGATGTAGATATACCGTATATAGTTTCATAGTTTCATAGTTTGTAAGGTTGAATAAAGACATCAGTCCATCCAGTTCAACCTAAGTGAGTGTCTACAATTGTCCCCATCCCTGTACATTGCACACTCACATCAGTCCCTACCCTCAAGGAGCCCACAATCCAAGGTTTCATATACTAGGGCCAATTTTTTTTTTTTTTTTTGGACAGAAGCCAATTAACCTACCTGCATGTCTTTGGATTGTGGGAGGAAACCGGAGTACACGGAGGAAACCCACGCAGGCACAGGGAGAACATGCAAACTCCAGGCAGGAAGTGTCATGGTTGGGATTCGAACCAGCGACCCTTCTTACTGCTAGGTGAGAGTGCTAACCACTACACCACTGTTCCGCCATAAGCATAAATTGGTATTCAAACCCAGTGGACCTAGCACTACAACATACCCAAAGATGGGATTACTAGCACTAAGTGGCCCCGTGATACGGGGGCCCCAAAGTTGGTTCGGAAAATTTCATTCTCTGCTGCAGAAAAGTGCTTGACATTTTCCGACCCGACTTTGGGGCCCCGTATCTCGGGGACACTTGGTGCTAGGAACCCCAAATATAAATATACAAATTGAATAAATTTGTATAAATACCAAATTGGTATTCAAACCCAGTGGACCTAGCACTACAACATATCCAAAGATGGGATTACTAGCACTAAATGGCCCCGAGATACAGGGGCCCCAAAGTCGGTTCGGAAAATGTAATTCTCTGCTGCAGAAAAGTGCTTGACATTTTCCGACCCGACTTTGGGGCCCCTGTATCTCGGGGACACTTGGTGCTAGGAACCCCAAATTTGGCACTACAACCAGTGGCGGCTGGTGCTCAAAATTTTTGGGGGGGCGCAAACAAACAGCCTCACTGTGCCCATCAAACGCTGCCACTGTGCCCATCAAACGCTGCCACTGTGCCCCTCAAGTGCTGCCACTGTGCCCCCTGCCTGCCCTCTGCACTTACCTTGTCTCGGTGTGCAGCGCGTGGTGTCCCCTCATCTTCCCCTCATCTTCCGATATCTTCTCCCGCGCTCCTGTCTTCTGCTATGATTGGACGCCTAGCGTCCAATCACAGTGCCTGTGACTTCAGCCAATCAGGTGACAGGTAACAGACCCGGCAACCTGATTGGCTGAGAGGCGGGTCTGTGTTAGGGAAGCGATGTATTCGCTTCTCTAACACAATACTGTGTAATCAGCGAACGCACAGCAGTGCGCCCGCTGTTTACACTTATGGAAGCCTATTAGAGCCCACCGCTCTAATCAGGTCCCCTATTAGAGCTTTACAGCTCTAATAGGGCGCTTCCAGAAACACCCTCCCTGCTGTAATAAAGATACCCGGCGCCCGGCAAGGGGCCAGACACCTGAATAGGGGGCGGCAGCGGTGACAATAGATAGATTCATGCAATGCATGAATCTATCTATTGATGATAGAGTGGTGCAGGAGAGAGGGGGCAGCGCTCCTGCACCCTCTGTGCACGCACCGCCACTGACTACAACATATCTAAAGATGGGGTTCCTAGCACCAAGTGACCCCCGAGATACAAGCCCCCAAAGTCGGTCAACTGTGTCCATCTGCAGCAATGTCATTTCGGGACCCTTTGGGTCCAGAGACCCCAAATTTTGGCTGCAGCTAGGGGGGATCTAGGAACCCTTAACTACCAAGTTTTGAAGTTTGGGGGACCTATGGCTGCAAATGGGCATTGTTGACCCTCTTTTCCACTTACAGTAGCTGCGCATTTCTCACCCTAGGCTTATACTCGAGTCAATACGTTTTTCCAGTTTGTGGTAAAATTAGGTGCCTCGGCTTATATTCGGGTCGGCTTATACTCGAGTATATACGGTAATAATCCCTTCACAATTAGTAGGATGTAGGTCCTCGTACGTGCCCTGAAAGTCTTGGATGGGAGGGCACATGGCCTTATGGTCAGGTCCTCCCACTTCCATGGAGTCCATCTTTGGGGGAACCCCATCTAGTACTTAAGTTTTGGCAGTTAACATCTAACTCAGCCTTTCTCAACCAGGGTACAGTGGAACCCTAGAACTTCTTCAGAGGTTACTAGGGCTTCCTTGAGTATTAAACAATTTGCCTCTCAGATAAGTAGTCACTGTCACCAATGATCTTTTTAGCAATCTGTAAAGGGGGTGGGGGTTTTCTTCCCAATTACCACCATTGGAGGAAGCGTTCTACCTAATGACCACCAGGATAATGTACTGTGAGCTGTAGATATAATAAACCCCTCACAATTAGTAGGCTGTAGGTACTCAGACTTGCCCTGAAAGACTTGGATGGGAGGACACCTGGTCTTGAAGTCAGGTTCTCCCTTTACCTTTAGAGTCTCCCTTTTTGGGGGGACCCCACCTAGTACTTGGGTGGACCTTGTCTCAGGCAGGTCTCCCAAAGTAGTTCCACTTGCTTTTGGCTGCTTAGACCACTAGCACCTTGTCCCCATTGGGAAGATTTGTAATGTACCTAAAAAGTGAGACATCAAATAACTTTGGTATTGACCTCAATTGATACCAAAGTGTTTTGTTGTCACGCTTCACATTACAGATTTTCCCAACGTACCTTCCTGATGAAGCACAATGTGAAACCCGTAGAAGAATAGGACACCACCATCACCCCGAATCACACAAGTGACATTTAGTCTCCATTAAAGCCTTTGTAATATTTTCCATTCCTTAAAATGTATTTATTTATTTATTTATTTATTTTTTAGTCGATGATCAAGGCCTAGGGGGTGGTATTGGGGTACCACTAGTGCTACACGTTGGTTAAAGGCTAAAAATGAATATACAAGTTCACATAAATAGGTCCACCAGAGTTCATTTTTTTGATTTGATGTGCTGAGTCTTTTGTTTCAAAGATGAAAGTTTCACAATATAGGGATTCGGTTGGTAATATCCCGGTTTTGCAAGTTGACTATGTATTATCCGAGTTTTAAATGAAATGATCTCACTCTGTGATTCCATTGTATCCAAGGGCATTCCGGAAACCCCAATATTCACAGACTCCGTGGCATTTCGGATCTCTCCCCTCATAATCACTCCCAACACTCTGGATCCCGTCGAGGTTTACGTCTGCAGGTAATGTGGGTGGCAGAGGGACTTGTGGCTTTGATGTTCTGGTGGCTGTAGGGAGGTATCTGTCCCCTGTGGGTTCTCAATATCACAGAGTACCTATAACTTGGGTAATGTTTGCCTGGAATGAGGGGATTATGGCTGGAGATGAGCCTAGAATAAAAAAATCTGTACCATTGACAATCCAAAAAGACACTGAAATCCTGTTAGTGGAGATCAGACATGCCAACTTTTTTTTCTCTATTAACAAAAATGGCATGCCCCTCCTCAGAATGGTACCCAAGGGGATGGTTTTATGAAGGATAAAATGTTGAAACAAGTCCCTATGACCTTCAACATTTGGGTAGAAGGCCAAACCCCTACTTTTTTAAAACCTCATGGCCTTAGAGGACCAATATCACCTGGGAGGACCCATACTGTCGTGGTCCCAGGGGGGATAAATATCATCATGGCTCTGAGGGACTAATATCATCATGGCTCTGAGGGACTAATATCATCATGGCTCTGAGGGACTAATATCATCATGGCCCTGGGGGACTAATACCATCTAGGCCTTAGGGGACCCATATCATCACGGTCCTGGGGGGGACCCATACCATCGTGACCCATACCGTCATGGTCCTGGGGGGGGGGACACCCATACCGTCGTGGTCCTAGGGGGGGGACACCCATACCGCCATGGTCCTAGGGGGGAACCCCATACCGCCATGGTCCTAGGGGGGGAACCCCATACCGCCATGGTCCTAGGGGGGGAACCCCATACCGCCATGGTCCTAGGGGGGGAACCCCATACCGCCATGGTCCTAGGGGGGGAACCCCATACCGCCATGGTCCTAGGGGGGGAACCCCATACCATCGTGGTCGGTCCTAGGTGGTGGACCCCCATACCGTCCATGGTTCTAGGGGGTGGACCCCCATACCGTCCATGGTTCTAGGGGGTGGACCCCCATACCGTCCATGGTTCTAGGGGGTGGACCCCATACCGTCCATGGTTCTAGGGGGTGGACCCCATACCGTCCATGGTTCTAGGGGGTGGACCCCATACCGTCCATGGTGCTAGGGGGTGGACCCCATCCCGTCCATGGTTCTAGGGGGTGGACCCCATCCCGTCCATGGTTCTAGGGGGTGGACCCCATCCCGTCATGGTCCTGGGGGGGGGACCCCATCATCCCGTCATGGTCCTGGGGGGGGAACCCCATACCGTCATGGTCCGGGGGGGGAACCCCATACCGTCATGGTCCTAGGGGTGGGCCCCATACCGTCATGGTCCTGGGGGAGGACCCCATCCCGTCATGGTCCTGGGGGAGGACCCCATCCCATCATGGTCCTGGGGGAGGATCCCATCCCGTCATGGTCCTGGGGGAGGACCCCATCCCGTCATGGTCCTGGGGGAGGACCCCATCCCGTCATGGTCCTGGGGGAGGACCCCATCCCGTCATGGTCCTGGGGGAGGACCCCATCCCGTCATGGTCCTGGGGGAGGACCCCATCCCGTCATGGTCCTGGGGGAGGACCCCATCCCGTCATGGTCCTGGGGGAGGACCCGATCCCGTCATGGTCCTGGGGGAGGACCCCATCCCGTCATGGTCCTAGGGGGGGACCCCATCATCCCGTCATGGTCCGGGGGGGGAACCCCATACCATCATGGTCCTAGGGGGGGGGGACCCCATCATCCCGTCATGGTCCGGGGGGGGAACCCCATACCATCATGGTCCTGGGGGGGGACCCCATCATCCCGTCATGGTCCGGGGGGGGAACCCCATACAGTCATGGCCCTAGGGAGGGACCCCATACAGTCATGGCCCTAGGGGGGGACCCCATACCATCATAGCCCTAGGGGACCCTCCAGCCCGTATCTTTAAAAAAATTAAATTAAATTACAAATGGCAAACTGATTTGGGAGAATTTGGCTGAAATGTTCCTGATATCTGCTGATCGAAAAAGGGCTTCATCTTTAATCTGTTATCCTTCAACAGTGTTAAAGAAAATTACCTCTTCCTGAAGGCAATCAACAATCTAGTGAGCGATGCCAATCTCAAGGTCCGGATATGCTTCGAGTATGTCAACCGCGGCGATCGCTGGATGCAGGTTGGTGCAATAAGTATATTTCCAGAAGTAGATTTATATTGGGAGCCCTTGTTGTATCCCCCACCACTGCTAAGCTCTGTCTTTGCTGATCACCAGTAGGGTGACAACACTTTCCAGAGTCTGCAGTTCTGTGTCACCCCTCCGTTTCCTGTTTTTTTGTTTTTGGACTGCTAGTCACACACTACCACACTGACGCCACTCTGAGCTTTGCTACTGCTGTGACCCCCCTATAAATACCTCCCCCTTCCACCCAACTTCAGAGAAGCCACTCCCACTGTGAGCCTGATTTCAGCTTTCCTCTAGTGAAGAAGTGTTTTTTTATCTCTCACATGTCCTCCGTATCTCCAGTGTCAACTTCTCCAGAAATGTCTTTTTTTTATTCTTTTGGTGATATGACTGCTTTTGGTTGTTGTACTATTTACACCTAATATATTCTATATATGGTCAATCATGGAGGTATTAAGAATTGTTTATATCAGATTCAATAATCTCTGTATGTTTTATATGCAGGATGAGATGGAATTTGGGTATATTCACGCTCCACATAAAGGTTTCCCAGTCGTGTTGGATTCGCCGAGAGACAGAGGACTGAAAGACTTTCCCATACGGCAATTGCTGGTAAGTTTACCAACATTGAAGCCTATCCATTACATCACAACTAGAAACTGGTGACATCATAGAGAATGCAGCCTATCCATTCACTAGAGAGCGGTGACATCACTGAGAATGCAGCCTATCCATTCGCTAGAGAGCGGTGACATCACTCAGAATGCAGCCTATCCATTCACTAGAGAGCGGTGACATCACTGAGAATGCAGCCTATCCATTCACTAGAGAGCGGTGACATCACTGAGAATGCAGCCTATCCATTCACTAGAGAGCGGTGACATCACTGAGAATGCAGCCTATCCAATCACAAGAGAGCGGTGACATCACTGAGAATGCAGCCTATCCAATCGCTAGAGAGCGATGACATCACTGAGAATGCAGCCTATCCATTCACTGGAGACCGGTGACATCACTGAGAATGCAGCCTATCCATTCACTGGAGAGCGGTGACATCACTGAGAATGCAGCCTATCCATTCACTAGAGACCGGTGACATCACTGAGAATGCAGCCTATCCATTCACTAGAGCGGTGACATCACTGAGAATGCAGCCTATCCATTCACTAGAGAGCGGTGACATCACTGAGAATGCAGCCTATCCATTCACTAGAGACCGGTGACATCACTGAGAATGCAGCCTATCCATTCACTAGAGACCGGTGACATCACTGAGAATGCAGCCTATCCAATCACTAGAGAGTGGTGACATCACTGAGAATGCAGCCTATCCAATCACTAGAGAGCGGTGACATCACTGAGAATGCAGCCTATCCATTCACTAGAGAGCGATGACATCACTGAGAATGCAGCCTATCCAATCACTAGAGAGCGGTGACATCACTGAGAATGCAGCCTATCCTATCACTAGAGAGCGGTGACATCACTGAGAATGCAGCCTATCCTATCACTAGAGAGCGGTGACATCACTGAGAATGCAGCCTATCCATTCACTAGAGAGCGGTGACATCACTGAGAATGCAGCCTATCCATTCACTAGAGAGCGATGACATCACTGAGAATGCAGCCTATCCTATCACTAGAGAGCGTGACATCACTGAGAATGCTGCCTATCCATTCACTAGAGAGCGGTGACATCACTAAGAATGCAGCCTATCCATTCACTAGAGAGCGGTGACATCACTGAGAATGCAGCCTATCCAATTACTAGAGAGTCATTCTGTGTGAGAAGAGAGAAGACTCTGGTGCTCTCAGCACTCTCGGCACTCTCGGTACTCTCAGCACTCTCGGCACTCTCGGTACTCGGTGTTCTCGGCTCGGACTCATCACTATGTAGCTGAGTGGATGGAGATAATCTGTTTCCATCTCCGTTGTCACTGTATCCCTCATTACTCTCTGGAACGAAGCCGCGCTCCTGTTACCGTTATGGCGCGGTGTCACTTTGCCGCGGGTCCCGCGCCTGGCCCGGCACGTCCCGGGGGTCACCGGTACTGTATATCTGTCAGACGATCTCTGTGACGGTCAGCTGTGCTGAGTGAGCGAGGTGTAAATTGAATTAAGACTCGCTGATCCGAGCGTTTTAAATAGAAGCCGAGTGTGAAGTCAGCCGATATAAAAAAAAAAACCCCATAAAACTCGCAATGCCGATCTCCGCGGGATATATTTTGAGAGAAGGCGGCTTCTTTGTAAAAAGTGAAGGCACACTATGAGTTAAGTCCAAGGAGGTGCGTGACATTGTCTTTAGCTGCCTCTCCCTCCCCCAGTCTTGGCTCTGCTGTACAGGAGCTGCAAGAAGCTGATAAGTCAGATTCAGGAATTAAAAAAAAAAGACATTAAAAGTTGAATTCCAGGAGCTCAGCCACTGAAGTGAAGTCACACTATGAGTTAAGTCCAAAGAGGTGCATGAGATCTCTTGAACTTATCTCTATTATTTATATCTGATAGGATTATTGCTCTGCCAGTGCATACACTCAGGGCTGTAAGAGAGAGGCACACAGAACAGCTATACCCGCCCCTCCCCTCTGCTGCCTATTCAGAGAAGCCTTTGTATTTTGTTTTATTCGTTCATTCAAAGAAGCCTTTGTATTTTGTTTTATGAGTTCATTCACAGAAGCCTTTGTTTTATGATTTCATTCACAGAAGCCTTTGTATTTTGTGAATGGGTTCATATAATACAAAGGCTTCTGTGATTGGGAAGGAGGATGGGGAGGGGCCGGCATAGGAGCTGCACCGACTCCTAATGCTGAATGCGAAACGTCAGCGTCAGGCTCCCAGGAAATACAGTGATTGCCGTCTTCTGGGAATGCAATAAAACTTGCTGTATTTCCAGGAGCCCAATGCCGGTGCTTCTCCTTCAGCATTGGGAGTTGGTGCAGCTGCTATGCCTGCCCCTCCCCATCCTCCTTCCCAATCACAGAAGCCTCTGTATTATGTGTACAAAATACAAAGGCTTCTGTGAACGACCTCGTTCACAAAATACAAAGGCTTCTGTGAACGAACTCGTTCACAAAATACAAAGGCTTCTGTGACTGAACTCGTTCACAAAATACAAAGGCTTCTCTGAATGGGCAACAGAGGGGACAGGAGGGAATAGCTG
>CM053035.1:6368835-6481335 GCA_028564925.1 Lithobates sylvaticus
CAGAGAAATTTCCAAAACATGGCCTGTGGGGGGGTGGGGGTACTTGAGGACAGGGTTTAGAAGTGCAGATTGGCTTTGTTCTAGACGGGTGCAATTCATTACGTTCCAAATTCGTTTTTTTACCAACTTTCGTTAATTCGGAAAAAAAATTTTTTTTATATATTTATTTTTTCTTTATTTATTTTATTTTTCTTTATTTTTTCATTTCATTTATTTATTTATTTTTTTTTAATTAATTAATTTTTTTTTTTTTTTTGGTTCTCACGTGTGCAATTTCTAGTGGTCCACCATGTGCTCTCCTTAAGCCAAAGTTTTTTTTTTTTTTTTTTATGAATTTCGTTAATTCGGAATTTTTTTTTTCTTTTATATTTATTTTTTCTTTATTTATTTTTAGTTATTTTATTTTTATTTTTATTAATTCATTTTATTTATTTTTTGGTTCTCACGTGTGCAATTTCTGGTGGTCCACCATGTGCTCTCTTTAAGCCAAAGTTTTTTTTAATGAATTTCGTTAATTCGGAAATATCCGAATGAACGAAAATCCGTCTTTCTGAATATTTGTAAATTCGAATATACGGAGATTCGAAAACCCGAACGTTCTAAAATCTGAAATAATAACAAAGTAATAATAGCTTAACTATTACTAACTATTAAATTATAGGTATTGGAATTTCCTTTCAAATTTGGCTGTTAGTGAACATAACCAATACGAATTTATCCGAAGTTACGAATTATCCGAAAATAACGAATGCCACATCTAAACGAACCTATTATTATTATTATTATTATTATTATTATTTATTATTATTAATAATAATAAAATAAAAACTTTTTATTATGAATTTGTTTCCATTCCATTTGTTTAGATGCAGCATTAGTTCTGATAATTCGTAACTTCGGATAAATTTGAAAGGAAATTCCAATACCTATAATTTAATAGTTAGTTATTCTCTTCAAATTTTCAAATTAACTAATAACTAACTATTAACCAGTGGACCACCGGGCAGTTAAACCCCCTTCCTAACCAGACCAATTTTCAGCTTTCGGTGCTCTCACACTTTGAATGACAATCACTCAGTCGTGCAACACTGTACCCAAATGAATTTTGTGTCCTTTTTTTTCCACACAAATAGAGATTTCTTTTGGTGGTATTTAATCACCGCTGGGTTTTTTATTTTTTGCGCTATAAATCAAAAAATACAGAAAATTTGGTAAAAAAAAAATAAAAAATTCTTTGTTTCTATTAAAAAGTATTGGCAGAGTATTGGTGAAGTATTGCACAGTGGTGGCAGAGTATTGCACAGTGGTGGCAGAGTATTGCACAGTGGTGGCAGAGTATTGCACAGTGGTGGCAGAGTATTGCACAGTGGTGGCAGAGTATTGCACAGTGGTGGCAGAGTATTGCACAGTGGTGGCAGAGTATTGCACAGTGGTGGCAGAGTATTGGCGAAGTATTGCACAGTGGTGGCAGAGTATTGCACAGTGGTGGCAGAGTATTGGCGAAGTATTGCACAGTGGTGGCAGAGTATTGCACAGTGGTGGCAGAGTATTGCACAGTGGTGGCAGAGCATTGCACAGTGGTGGCAGAGTATTGCACAGTGGTGGCAGTGTATTGACCAGCGCTGTGGGCACTACACATCCAGCCCACAGCGCTGGTCCCGTCTCTCCCCCTCTCCGCACCGATCGGTACAGAGAGGGGAGGGAGGAACCGGCGTCATGACGTGACGCCGGTTTGTGTACATGTGATCGCTCCGTCATTTGACAGAGCGATCACGTGGTAAACGGCCGCTATCAGCGGCTGTTTACCGTGATCCGTGATGTGCCGGGTCCTCGGGACCCGGCGGTCACGGATGTTCCCGAGTGCGCGCCCCAGGGGGCGCGCGGGAGCAAGTTTCTGGGAGGATGTCCACTTAGAACAAGCCGACCGCGCTGTAGCCGTCTTTCGACTATAGCGCGGTCGGCATGTGGTTAAATTATAGGTATTGGAATTTCCTTTCAAATTTATCCGAAGTTACGAATTATCGGAACTAATGCCGCATCTAAACAAATGGAACGGAAACAAATTCATAATAAAGTTTTTACTATTATTATTATTAATAATATTATTACGTTCCATTCGTTTAGATGCGGCGTTCGTTATTTTCAGATAATTCGTAACTTCGGATAAATTCGTATTCGTTACGTTCACCAACAGACAAATTTGAAAGGAAATTCCAATACCTATAATTTAATAGTTAGTTATTCTCTTCAAATTATCGAATTGCGATCATAATGAATGACCCGAAAAAAAACGTAACAAAAACAAAACATGGAAAAAGGAAGGAATTTTTTGGCGCGTTCCTGTGCGTTTCCACAGCCCATTATTTTCAGTGGGCTGCCATATGTGCGGGAACAAGCAAAAACTACAGCAGGTGCTTTTTTATTTTATTTTTTAATTTTCGGTTTTCTTTGAGAGAGAGAGAGAAAGTGTGTATCATTGTTTATAAAATTGATCAGACAGAAGATGGAGAGATACAAAGTAACATTGTTTATAAACATTCATCAGACTGGAAATAAAGAGATACAAAGTAACATTGTTTATAAACATTGATCAGACAGGAGATAGAGAGATACAAAGTATCATTGTTTATAAACATTCATCAGACTGGAAATAAAGAGATACAAAGTAACATGGTTTATAAACACTGATCAGACTGGAAATAAAGAGATACAAAGTAACATTGTTTATAAACACTGATCAGACTGGAAATAAAGAGATACAAAGTAACATTGTTTATAAACATTGATCAAAGCAACCTGATAAGTAAAAAAAAAAAAAAAAAATTCTAATAAAATGTGTTGCTGTTTAAACCTCTTAACTATTAGTTTTCCATTAATCAATCCTGATGGACTCCTCCTTCTTCCTCCTCCCTGATTATCTCCTTATTTCCTGATTTTTGTTGCTCCTTCTATTTTTCTAACCATTAAATTCGATTTTTACCTTTTTTTTTTTTTTATTTGCTTTCTTCACCAAACTTTACAATGTCACATTAAAATAAAGTGCAAAATCAAAAAATGAAATATTTAATTCTATTTGGAAAAAAAAACTTTAATGCTTTTTTTTTTTTTTTTTTTTTTTTTAATTAAAATCACGCGGGACCAAATGGCGCGGTACTGCGGTTCCATTTTGTTTTGGTGGCCACAACCCACCTTTTTCCAGATGCCCAGGAGATGGGCGTTTCCCGCACAGCGAGTGGTAAACCGGCGCCCCTTAATGATGAGCTGATGGTGTTTGGGGAGATAGAAGTATACAGCTGAATACATAACATGCGGACCCGTGTCCTCTGTGCCCCCCCCCCCCCTCTCTCTTGTCTTGGTGGGGTGGACGGGTTCTGAGTAATTCTAGATCATCAGCTGTCACATGAATGGCAGTAAACACCTTGGGCCAATGGAGGCACATTGCTGAGCGGGCATAGTTATTTGCGAGGGTCTCCGCGCTTAGCTCATCCCTAGAAACCCTAGAATACCGCCCCCCCCCCGTCACCAGAGGTGCCGCCGCGGCACACGCAGAGGACACCGGTATGGACCGTATATATGACATAACCTCACACTGGGAACGTCCCATTCAAAAAAACGCCTCCAATCTTCAGCAACAAAAAAAAAATAATAAGTTTTTTTCCTACTAAAAAATATTGGAGATTTGATTTTTTTAAAGTCTTTTTTTTTTTTTTTGGACTTGCACCTACAGTGGGGAAAATAACGATCGTCTCCTCTGCAGATTGTGTAAGTTTTGCCCACTTACATAGACATGAAGGGTCTATAATTTTTATCATAGGTGTATTTTATATGATGGAGACAGAATATCAACCAAAAAAAATGAAAAATCACATGATATAAATGGAGTAAATTAAGTTTTTGATCCCCTAGCAACCAACAATAATTCTGCCCCCCCCCCCCCCACAGACTGGGTACAGTAGGTGCTCATGTGGTCCACAGATCAGGCTGGCCACACACGGGTTGAATTTTTCTAAATAATTTTCTTTCGAAAATCTTATCAAAGAATTTTCATTCAGATTTCGCACCATCAGTGAGCCCCACTGATGGTGCGAAACAGACGATTTTTTTTTATTATTTTTTATTTATTTTTTCCGTGCGGCCATCGCATTTGAGTAATCGGACATGTTGGAAATTTTTTGAAAAATCGAACGATTTTCTAATCAATGAAGGGAGAAAATTTTGCAAGAAATGTAATTGAAATAGAAATGCGCAAGGAAGTAGGATTCCCGGAGAGAGAGAAGAGAAGATTCCCGGAGAGAGAAGAGAAGATTCCCGGAGAGAGAGAAGAGAAGAAGATTCCCGGAGAGAGAGAAGAAGATTCCCGGAGAGAGAGAAGAGAAGAAGATTCCCGGAGAGAGAGAAGAGAAGAGAAGATTCCCGGAGAGAGAGAGAAGAGAAGATTCCCGGAGAGAGAGAAGAGGAGAAGATTCCCGGAGAGAGAGAAGAGAAGAAGATTCCCGGAGAGAGAGAAGAGGAGAAGATTCCCGGAGAGAGAGAAGAGAAGAAGATTCCCGGAGAGAGAAGAGAAGAGAAGATTCCCGGAGAGAGAGAGAAGAGAAGATTCCCGGAGAGAGAGAAGAGAAGATTCCCGGAGAGAGAGAAGAAGAGAAGGTTCCCGGAGAGAGAGAAGAAGAGAAGATTCCCGGAGAGAGAGAAGAAGAGAAGATTCCCGGAGAGAGAATAGAAGAGAAGATTCCCGGAGAGAGAATAGAAGAGAAGATTCCTGGAGAGAGAAGAGAAGATTCCCGGAGAGAGAAGAGAAGAGAAGATTCCCGGAGAGAGAAGAGAAGAGAAGATTCCCGGAGAGAGAAGAGAAGAGAAGATTCCCGGAGAGAGAAGATTCCCGGAGAGAGAAGATTCCCGGAGAGAGAAGATTCCCAGAGAGAGAAGATTCCCGGAGAGAGAAGATTCCCGGAGAGAGAAGATTCCCGGAGAGAGAGAAGAGAAGATTCCCGGAGAGAGAGAAGAGAAGATTCCCGGAGAGAGGAGAGAAGATTCCCGGAGAGAGGAGAGGAGAGAAGATTCCCGGAGAGAGGAGAGGAGAGAAGATTCCCGGAGAGAGGAGAGGAGAGAAGATTCCCGGAGAGAGGAGAGAAGATTCCCGGAGAGAGGAGAGAAGATTCCCGGAGAGAGGAGAGGAGAGAAGATTCCCAGGAAGAAAAGATTCCCGGACACAAAAATTCTTTTCTATAGCAACATGAGGGGGAAATTGAAGGCTTGGTTAATCGAATTTTCGAAAATCAATGGTGGTACCATCGGATCACAAAACAAACAAATTTTCTGACTTTCAAAGAGAAAACTCTTTCGAAATTCGTCCGTGTATGGCCAGCCTTATGCTGACCATACACTATACGAGAAATCGGCCGAAATTCGCTCATTAGACCGTTCGTTCGTTTTTCCGACCAGTTAACGGGCACAAAATCGATAATCGTTTGGGACGTTTTTGAGCCGAAAAAACGAAGGACAGGTAATTTTCTGCCGAACGAACGATAAATTGAAAGGTGATTCCCGTCCGACCTGCACTAGGAATACCGTATTTATCGGCGTATAACACCACCCCAAGTTTAGGAGGGAAGTTTAGGAAAAAAAAACTTACATTTAAGTGTCATTTGCAGCTGCCGTGTCACTGGGGACTCGATGCGTGTGCCCAGCGGCCGCGATGTCCGCTGGGCACCCGCGATTGCCCGGTAACACAGCAGGACCATGGATCTGTGGGTGTAAACCCACAGATCCACGGTCCTGCCAGAGGAGAGGAGACCGATCGTTGTTTCTCTGTACTGAGAACACACCAATCGGTCTCCTCCCCTTGTGAATCCCCTCCCCCTACAGTTAGAATCACTCCCAGGGAACATATTAAACCCTTCAGCGCCCCCTAGTGTTAACCCCCTTCCCTGCCAGTCACATTTATACAGTAATCAATGCATTTTTATAGCACTGATCGCTGTGTAAATGTGAATGGTCCCAAAAATGTGTCAAAAGTGTCCGATGTGTCCGCCGCAATGTCGCAGTCACGATAAAAAATCGCAGATCGCCGCCATTACTAGTAAAAAAAAAAAAATTATAAAAATGCAATAAATCTATCCCCTGTTTTGAAGATGCTATAACTTTTGCGCAAACAAATCAATAAACGCTTATTGCGATTTTTTTTTTTTTTTTTTTACCAAAAATATATAGAAGAATACGTATCGGCCTAAACTGGGGAAAAAATTTGTTTTACAAAAAATAAAAATACAAAATTGAATATTTATTATAGCAAAAAATATTGTTTTTTTTTTTTTTTTTTTTTTTTTCCAAACTTGTCCCTCTTGTTTTGTTTTGTTTATAGCGCAAAAAAAAAAAACCTGCAGAGGTGATCAAATACCACCAAAATAAAGCTCTATTTGTGGGGACAAGATGATAACAATTTCCTATGGGTACAGCGTTGCATGACCGCGCAATTGTCATTCAAAGTGCGACAGCGCTGAAAGCTGAAAAATGGCCTGGGCAGGAAGGGGGTGAAAATGCCCGGTATTGAGATGGTTAACCACTTGCCGCCCGCCATATGACGGAATGCCAGAATGACGGCGGCAAAGTGGTTTCAAAATCCTGACCGACGTGGCAATCATTGGTTGCGGTGTGTCTGACACCCCTGCAACTACGATCTCGGTAAAGAGTCTCAGACGGAGACTCTTTACCACGTGATCAGCCGTGTCCAATCACGGCTGATCACAGTGTAAATAGGAAGAGCCGTTGATCGCGTCAGACGCGGGTAGAGGAGAGCCGATCTGACAGGCGGGGTTGTGCTGATTATCAGCGCAGCCCCCCCCCCCCCGAATATGCCCACACTGGACCACCAGGGATGCCACCAAACCACCAGGGATGCCCAGCACCAGGTATGCCACCCTAGACCACAATGGATGCCAATCAGTGCCCACAATGGATGCCAATCAGTGCCCACAATGGGCATCACTGATTGGCATGCACTCATTGGCACCCATCAGTAAAATACATTACACTACAATGCCGCCTATCAGTGCCCATTCGTGCCACCTATCAGTGCCCATCCGTGCCACCTATCAGTGCCCATCCGTGCGCCTATCAGTGCCCATCCGTGCCGCCTATCAGTGCCCATCCGTGCCGCCTATCAGTGCCCATCTGTGCCGCCTATCAGTGCCCATCTGTGCCCCTATCAGTGCCCATCTGTGCCGCCTATCAGTGCCCATCCGTGCCGCCTATCAGTGCCCATCCGTGCCGCCTATCAGTGCCCTCCGTGCCGCCTATCAGTGCCCATCCATGCCGCCTATCAGTGCCCATCCATCTGTGCCGCCTATCAGTGCCCATATGTGCTGCCTATCAGTGCCCATATGTGCCGCCTATCTATGCCAATCCGTTCCACCTAGCAGTGCCACCTCATTGGTGCCACCTCATCGGTGCCCATCAGTGCGGCCCCATCAGTGAAGGAGAAAACCTATTTTTTTTCTAAGTTTTCGGTCTTTTTTTATTTGTTTAGCAAAAAATAAAAACTATAGAGGTGATCAAATATCACCAAAAGAAAGTTCTATTTTTGGGAACAAAATGATAAAAATGTAGTTTGGGTACAGTGTAGCACGACCGCGCAATTGTCATTCAAAGTGCAACAGCGCTGAAAATTGGTCTGGGCAGGAAGGTGTACGAGTGCCCCCCTCCCCCCTACTTTTTTTTTTTTTTTGCAAAAATATCAAAGCTTTCTATAAAATCTACAGACAGGAAGCTTGCTGTCCTCCATCCATGATTCCAAACGTATCTATTGCTTCTGTCTTGCTTCCTTACAGAGTGTAGATGATGAGGAATGTAGATCAGCGGCACATTTCATGTCTTGTTTCCTCCGGTTTGTTCTCCTCGGGGAAGAAGCAGGAAAAGGGTTTTTTGCTGGTTTGTTTTCCGGTAAATCGTTTTGTTCTTCTCGCCTGGCGCAGAACCTCCGGGAGACGGATGACCAAAGTGGTGAGAGATTTCCTGCAGGCCCAGCGGGTGCAGCCGCCCATCGAGCTCTTCAGTGATTGGCTGTTTGTGGGTCACGTGGACGAGTTCTTGACTTTCGTGCCGGCGCCAAATCAGAAGGTAAGTCCACCGCGCCAGCTGTGTCCTGTGGGGGATGGAGGGACGTCCTTTATAATGTGTGACAGAACTGAATATAGGAGTATCGGAGTATTCCACATCGTTGATGGAAAACACTGCAGAGCATTGCACATCATTGATACAGAACACAGAATACTGCAGAGCATTGCATATCATTGATACAAATCACTGCAGAGCATTGCATATCATTGATATAAAACACTGCAGAGCATTGCATATCATTGATACAAAACACTGCAGAGCATTGCACATCATTAAACACAGAATACAGCAAAATCATTGCGCATCATAGAGCACACTGCAGAGCATTGCACATCATACATACAGAACACTGCAGAGCATTGCACATCATTCATCCAGAATTCTGCAGAGCATTGCAGGTCATTCAATGCACAGTGCTGCAGAGCATTGCAGGTCATTCAATTCACAGTGCTGCAGAGCATTGCACGTCATTCATACAGAGCGCTGCAGAGCATTGCACGTCATTCATACAGAGCATTGCACGTCATTCAATGCAGAGCACTGCAGAGCATTGCACGTCATTCAATGCAGAGCACTGCAGAGCATTGCACGTCATTCAATGCAGAGCACTGCAGAGCATTGCACGTCATTCAATGCAGAGCACTGCAGAGCATTGCACATCATTCAATGCAGAGCTCTGCAGAGCATTGCACGTCATTCATACAGAGCGCTGCAGAGCATTGCACATCATTCATACAGAGCGCTGCAGAGCATTGCACGTCATTCATACAGAGCGCTGCAGAGCATTGCACGTCATTCATACAGAGCGCTGCAGAGCATTGCACGTCATTCATACAGAGCGCTGCAGAGCATTGCACGTCATTCATACAGAGCGCTGCAGAGCATTGCACATCATTCATACAGAGCGCTGCAGAGCATTGCACGTCATTCATACAGAGCGCTGCAGAGCATTGCACATCATTCATACAGAGCGCTGCAGAGCATTGCACGTCATTCATACAGAGCGCTGCAGAGCATTGCACATGATATTACACACGGGTCTTGAAGGTGACGGTTGGAATTTGGCTTCTATTGGAAGGGGATTATTCTCCAGGCTGTGTAATGCTGCCCCCTGGTGGATGGTTTGAGTATTGCCTGAATTGCTCCTTAGTTTATAGAAGCCGTCGCACGCATGCAGTGAGCCCTTTCTGTATTGTCGCACAGCAACCAATCAGATTTAAGCCTTTTGGGTTTACAATTGTCATTTCCCAGTGCAGGTTTGAACCTGTTTGGGGCGGTTTGTCTCGGTCGGTGGGGGTTCTCTGATGGGGTCTTCTCTCTTTTCTCTCTCCAGGGTTTCTGCCTCCTCCTGGCCAGTCCGGCCACTTGTCTCCGAATCCTGCAGGACAAGAAGCAGGAAGGACACGGAGACGTGGCCATTCTCCAGGGTACGTGGCTTCACTTGCATAGCGATCGTTCTCTTAACAATAGCCCCCATTGGACTGGTCACACATGGCCGTTCCCGTCAACCGGGCAAAATTTGATCTGTGGGTGGCGCTGCCAACGCCAACAGTGTTTTACCAACAGTGACTGCAGCCAATCAGATGGGTGGGATCATGATGGGGGGGGGGGGGGGGTGGCGCCCCTAATGGAGCGATAGATGGGAAGTAGTTCTGGACAACCGCAAAAATTGCCCTTTATTCAAAATACAGGATCAAAAATACATGCCACAGAAGGACTGACGCGTTTCACACACAAACAAACAGTGCTTAATCAGAGCTGATTTAAGCTAATGGAGCGGCCGCCACCGGCTTCTGATCCTTCCCCCGCTATTCCAAAACATAAAACAATTGGCTGAACAAACACTAAATACTGCGGCATTGGCAGTAAACAAAAAAAAAAACATTGGAGCCGAGGCATCTAGCGTTCCCTGTGGCGAGTTGGCGTGGAGGCGGGGTCTCTGCTGATTGGCTAGAGGTGGTTTTGGGGTATCCATCAATGTAGATTTAGCCAAAATTAACTGGACTGTCCGGTTGTCATTTCAGGATTTGAAACCAAGAGGTGGACGGTCACCAAGGTCCTCTCCACGGATATTATCGTGAAGGAGAACGGATACGCTCAGGTGAGAAGGAGGGAGGGAATTCCTGTACGCGGTGCAGGTACCGAGGAGAATACGCAATGGCAGGAAATACCCGAGTCCTTACTGGGAACTGCTTCAGGGGGTACAAAGAGGCTCTTCTCCTTGAAATCCAATGAATGAAAGGGGGCGGACCTGGGAAAGTCGCGTTGGGAGTGGCGTTTTTGACTTTTTGCGTAACGCCTCCCAAGAGCCCCGCCCACTGCTTGCGTCAGGAATGGGGGCTCTTGGGAGGAGTACTAAGGCAGGATGCTGTGACGGAACTGTTTTTAGAAACTGTAGTTACAAAGTTACCTAGTTATATAGTGTTGTGTTATATAGTTACATAATTTCATAGTTATATAGTTACATAGTTCTAGTTATATAGTTTTATATAGTTTTATATAGTTTTATATAGTTTTATATAGTTACCTAGTTATATAGTTATATAGTTACATAATTTCATAGTTTATATAGTGTTACGTATATACCGTATTTAGCGTCATTTGCAGCCTTGCCCAGCGTCATTTGCAGCCTTGACCAGCGTCATTTGCAGCCTTGACCAGCGTCATTTGCAGCCTTGACCAGCGTCATTTGCAGCCTTGCCCAGCGTCATTTGCAGCCTTGCCCAGCGTCATTTGCAGCCTTGCCCAGCGTCATTTGCAGCCTTGCCCAGCGTCATTTGCAGCCTTGCCCAGCGTCATTTGCAGCCTTGCCCAGCGTCATTTGCAGCCTTGCCCAGCGTCATTTGCAGCCTTGACCAGCGTCATTTGCAGCCTTGACCAGCGTCATTTGCAGCCTTGACCAGCGTCATTTGCAGCCTTGACCAGCGTCATTTGCAGCCTTGACCAGCGTCATTTGCAGCTTGACCAGCGTCATTTGCAGCCTTGCCCACGTTTAAATTTGCCGGAAAAGACCGAGCGAGCGCCGCCGGAAAAGACAGAGCCGACTGTTCGGCTCCGCTCGCAGTCCCGCCTCCCTGCTGTTTCGGAAGCGAGCGCAGGGAGGCGGGACTGCGAGCGGAGCCGAGCAGTCAGACCGGTCTTTCATCGGCGCTCTTTTTTTTTTTTTTTGACGGCGCTCGCTATTTTTCGGCGCCGCTCGTTTTTTTTTTTTTTTTTTGGCACACTTTTTTTGGGGATCGGCGTATAACACGCACTCACGACTTTCCCCCGATTTTAAGGGGGAAAAAGTGCGTGTTATACGCCGATTTAATACGGTAGTTATATAGTTTTATATAGTTACATAGTTATATCGTTTTATATAGTTATATAATTTCATAGTTATATCGTTTTATAGGTTCTATAGTTATATAGTTACATAGTAGGTGAGGTTGAAAAAAGACACAAGTCCATCGAGTCCAACCTGTGTGTGTGATTATATGTCAGTACATGTGAACATGTTGTAGTGTTAGTTCCATTGGGTTTGAATACCAAATTTGGGGTTCCTAGCACCAAGTGTCCCCGATATACGGGGACCCCAAAGTCGGGTCAGAAAATGTCAAGCAATTTTTTGCAGCAGAGAATAACATTTTCTGAACCGACTTTGGGGCCCCCGTATCTCAGGGTAACTTAGTGCTAGGAACCCCATCTTTATATATGTTGTAGTGCTAGGTCCACTCTGGTGGCATACCAAATTTGGGGTTTCCTAGCACCAAGTAGCCCCGGGATACGGGCCCCAAAGTCGGGTCAAAATGTAATTCTCTGCTGCAGAAAAGTGCTTGACTCAAGTATAAGCCGAGGGGGCACTTTCAGCACAAAGAAATGTGCTGAAAAACTCGGGGGGAAATAAGGTAAGTAGATATGGACTCCTAGGGCTTAGGAAGAGAGGAAAGAGAGCAAAAGTTCTGGTTCACGTTAAAATTTATGGACTGGACTGGGTTTTTATTGATTGTTTGTCCCTCGACAGCACTGCATCGACTGGAATCGTGATATCCTGAAGCGGGAGCTCGGTCTGACGGAAGACGACATTATCGATATTCCAGCTTTGTTCAAGCTGCAGGATGGACAGGCTACCGCGTTTTTTCCCAATATGGTTAGTCGAGTGTCTGCCCGGCACATGTGACCGCACTGGCATCAACTTTTACTTGTACCTGTATCTTCTTCTTGGATGTCGCTCTGGTTGACTGTAGGTTCAGACAATAAAGGTGGGGGACTGGTGTTGTCATAGTGGAACCAGTGACAAAGTTCCACTATATGACCAAAAATATGAGGACCCCTCCACTTCAAATAATGGAGGCCTGGTGTCTCCAGTGAAGGGTCCTGTTGAAACTCCATCATACAAAGATTTTGTAGACAGTTATGCTCTTCCAGCCTTGCGGTAACAGTTTTGGTGAAGACCCTTTTCTGTTCCATCCTAACTGTGCCCCCCCCCCCCCATGTGTACAAAGACACACCCCAAAAAGACATAGTTTGACCAGTTGGGTGTGGAGAAACTTGAGTGGTCTTCACAGAGCCCTGACCTCAGCTCTACTGAACACCTTGGGGATGAACTGGAACGCTGATTGTGAGCCAGGTCTTCTCATCCAACCTCAGTACATGACCTCACCAGTGGGCACAAGTTCCATCCTGTGTCCCCCGTGTGTACAAAGACACACCCCAAAAAGACGTAGTTTGACCAGTTGGGTGTGGAGAAACTGAAGTGGTCTTCAGAGCCCTGACCTCAGCTCTACTGAACACCTTGGGGATGAACTGGAACGCTGATTGTGAGCCAGGTCTTCTCATCCAACCTCAGTACCTGACCTCGCCAGTGGGCACAAGTTCCATCCTGTGTCCCCCATGTGTACAAAGACACACCCCAAAAAGACGTAGTTTGACCAGTTGGTTGTGGAGAAACGGGAGTGGTCTTCACAGAGCCCTGACCTTAGCTCTACTAAACACCTTGGGGATGAACTGGAATGCTGATTGTGAGCCAGGTCTTCTCTTCCAACTTCAGTACCTGACCTCGCCAGTGGGCACAAATTCCCTCTAACACAAAAATCTTGTGGAATGTCTTCCCAGAAGAGTGGAGGATGTTATAGCCACAAAAGGGGTGCAAGTTTGTAAAGAGATAGTTTGACCAGTTTGGTGTGGAGGAACATTGAGGGACCTCATCCCTACTGATCACCTTTGATCACCTTTGGTATGAATCAGAACGCTGATCGCACCAGGTCTTTATTTTTGGTGCCCAATATGAGACCCAACCTGTAAGCCAGGTCTTCTCACCCAACAACCTTACCTGACCTCACAGATAGGACAAATTCCCACAGACACCTTCCAAAATCTTGTGGAATGTCTTCCCAGAAGAATGGAGGATGTTCTAGCCACAAAAGTGGCGCAAGTTTGTAAAGAGATAGTTTGACCAGTCTGGTGTGGAGGAGACCCAACGTGTAATCCAAGTCTTCTCACCCAACAACCTTACCTGACCTCACAGATAGGACAAATTCCCACAGACACCCTCCAAAATCTTGTGAAAAGTCTTCCCAGAAGAGTGGAGGATGTTATAGCCACAAAAGGGGTGCAAGTTTGACCAATTTTGGTGTGAAGGAACATGAGTGTCCTGCACAGAGCTCTGACTTCAACCCTACTGATCACCTTTGGGATGAATCGGAATGCTGATCACACCAGGTCTTTATTTCTGGTGCCCAATGTGAGGCCCAACGTGTAAGCAAGGTCTTCTCACCCAACAACCTTACCTGACCTCACAGATAGGACAAATTCCCTCAAACACCCTCCAAAATCTTGTGGAAAGTCTTCCCAGAAGAGTGGAGGATGTTATAGTCACATAGGGGGGGCGACTTTATATTAATGGTTTTGGGGAACTCCATAAAGGCATGGTTTGACCCGTTTGGTGTGTAGGAACTTGAGTTTCCAATGTCGGTCCTTAAATACCCCCATCAGGTCATGTTTTCGATCAATGTCAATGGCTTGGCATTTACGAGACATATTTTATCTAATGGAAATTCCCAAAACATAGTCTGTTGGGGGTACTTGAGGACTGAGTTTGGGAACCACTGTTGTAGACAATTGTTCTCCTCCATGCAAAGCCTATTGTAAAAAGGATGTCTGAAGATAACATTTGAGGGTCTACTTGCTCTGGTAAGAAGATTTCATTGTGGTGCTGTGTATATTCATTTTGAAGCTTGTTCGGGACTTTTATCTTCAGACATCCTTTTTAGAATGGATTTTACATGAAGTTTTATCACTTGTATATATTTTATGAGTGCCGCTTATTTTATTTTGGTTTAATTTGTAATCCAATTGTAGCTGGCTGCTTAAATTTTTATTGGTGTTTTATGTCTGAGCGTGAATATATATTGTCCTTTGTGTATAAATTCTGCTCCTCCAGCCTTGTGGTAACAGTTTGGTGAAGGCCCTTTTCTGTTCCACCATGACTGTGCCCCCTGTGTACAAAGCCAGCTTCATAAAGACATGGTGTAACCAGTTTGGTATTAAGGAACTCAAGTGTCCTGCACAGAGCCCTGACCCTATCCCTACTGATTACTAGACATGTGCACACTGAAATATTTCGTTTCGGAATTTCGTTTTCGTCCGAAAAATAAATTTATTTAGTTACTCCCGAAATTCGTTTTTATTTATTTCGTTTTCGTTAAAAATTGCATTAGTCCGAAAATCCAAATGAATTAAGGTGGAATCTGTCATTGAAGGCTTATGGTGTCTGTCGAATGTTCAAAGAAGATTCGACGGAGCAGCAAAACTGTATGACTCTGTATAGTTTAGCTGCAATTCCACCCAATTCCAGCAGCAATCTTTCCTTTCTACGTCGAATCTTTCCTTTCTACGTCGAATCTTTGCTCTCTACATCGAATCTTTGCTCTCTACGTCGAATCTTTGCTCTCTACGTCGAATCTTTGCTCTCTACGTCGAATCTTTGCTCTCTACGTCGAATCTTTGCTCTCTACGTCGAATCTTTGCTCTCTACGTCGAATCTTTTCTCTCTACGTCGAATCTTTTCTCTCTACGTCGAATCTTTGCTCTCTACGTCGAATCTTTGCTCTCTACGTCGAATCTTTGCTCTCTACGCCGAATCTTTGCTCTCTACGTCGAATCTTTGCTCTCTACGTCGAATCTTTGCTCTCTACGTCGAATCTTTGCTCTCTACGTCGAATCTTTGCTCTCTACGTCGACTCTTTGCTCTCTACGTCGACTCTTTGCTCTCTACGTCAACTCTTTGCTCTCTACGTCGACTCTTTGCTCTCTACGTCGACTCTTTGCTCTCTACGTCGACTCTTTGCTCTCTACGTCGACTCTTTGCTCTCTACGTCGACTCTTTGCTCTCTACGTCGACTCTTTGCTCTCTACGTCGACTCTTTGCTCTCTACGTCGACTCTTTGCTCTCTACGTCGAATCTTTCCTCTCTATGTAGAATAATCTTGGACTAATAGAGTTAAGGTTAGGCACATTCGACCATAGATTCAATGGACACAGATTGTTATTGTCAGCGTTGAATCTCCTATCTATATTGAACTGTTGTCATAACGAAAATAAAGCATTTGTTTATGTCGGATCTTTCTTTTTTCGGACTCTGCACTTTCGTTATCGTTTGTTAAAACGATAACGAAAATACCTGAAATTCGGACGAAAATGCATTCGGACGAAAACGAATGCACATGTCTACTGATTACCTTTTGGGATGAATTGGGTTGCGAGTCGGGTCTTCTCAACCACCATGAATGCCTGACCTCACCGCTGCTCTTTAGGCTAAATAGTCACACATTCCCTCAGACACACTCCAACATAGTTTACAAAACCTTTTCAGAGGAGTGGGTTTGGCTTTATAAAGACATGGTTTGACCAGTTTGGTATAGATGAACTTGAGTGTCCTGCACAGAGCCCTGACCTCATCCTCAACGAACACCTTTGGGCTGAATTGTGAGGACAGGTACTGATGTTGGATGAGAAGACCTGGCTCGCAATCTGCCTTCCGATTCATCCCAAAGGTTTTTAGTAGGGTTGAGGTCAGGGCTCTGTATAGGACTCTCGAGTTATTCCACATCAAACTGGTCAAACCGCAAGTGTCCTACACGGAGCCCTGACCTCAACCATACTGAACACCTCTGGGATAACTTGGACCACTGATTGTGAGCCAGGTCTTCTCATCCAGCATCCGCTCCTGACCTCACAAATTTCCACAGACACCCTCCAAAATCGTGTAGAAAGTCTTCCCAGGAGCATGGCGCCTCCAAAGGTGGACAACTCCATATTCATGGCTATGGTTTCGGAATGGGTTGCCCATCAAGCTTATATAGATGTGATGGTCAGATATCCACAAACATTTCACTATATATTGTAACGGCATGAGAAATATTTAAGCCTTTTGCTCCTCTTTGACCGCTGTCCTCGTGTTTTTCTTTCCTTCAGGTTAATATGATCGTCTTGGGAAAGATGCTGGGAATTCCTAAGCCATACGGTCCAGTCATCAAGGAGACCTGCTGCCTGGAGGACTACGTCATCGACCAGCTCAAGCCACTGGACCTGACCTGCACCTTCATCGACGATGTGGTGTCCTACCACAAGAAGCTCGGCGAGGTGCACTGCGGCACCAATGTACGCCGGAAGCCGTTCAGCTTCAAGTGGTGGCAGATGGAAGAGCCACAGAGTGGCAATTGAGAGCGAAGCTACCTCTCCCCAGTCTGTCCTCTCCTGCGATCCGGAGTGCAGCGAAGCCCTCCTAGTATCAGGACTGTAAAATACTGCTAATCCCAATCCCTGTGTTGTGGGGGCCACTAATTCGAGAAAGCAGATGCCAGAATCCAAGGGTCACTCAGCTGCTACAGCCATTGTATAGACCAGTGATCTCCAAACTGTGGCCCAGGGGGTCAGAATGCAGCCTTTTGCTTGCTTTTATTTGGTCCCTGGGGCAATAGATCATTCTCTGACACCAATGAAGGGGCACAATTCCTCCCAATAGCACCAAAGGTGGGGCACAATTCTTCCCAATAGCTCCAATGAAGGGGCACAATTCTTCCCAATAGCACCAACGGTGGGGCACAATTCTTCCCAATAGCTCCAATGAAGGGGCACAATTCTTCCCAATAGCTCCAATGAAGGGGCACAATTCCTCCCAATAGCTCCAATGAAGGGGCACAATTCTTCCCAATAGCACCAATGAAGGGGCACAATTCTTCCCAATAGCACCAACGGTGGGGCACAATTCTTCCCAATAGCTCCAATGAAGGGGCACAATTCTTCCCAATAGCACCAACGGTGGGGCGCAATTCTTCCCAATAGCACCAACGGTGGGGCACAATTCTTCCCAATAGCTCCAATGAAGGGGCACAATTCCTCCCAATATCACCAACGGTGGGGCACAACTCTTCCCAATAGCTCCAATGAAGGGGCACAATTCTTCCCAATAGCTCCAATGAAGGGGCACAATTCTCCCCAATAGCTCCAATGAAGGGGCACAATTCTTCCCAATAGCTCCAATGAAGGGGCACAATTCTCCCCAATAGCTCCAATGAAGGGGCACAATTCTCCCCAATAGCTCCAATGAAGGGGCACAATTCTCCCCAATAGCTCCAATGAAGGGGCACAATTCTCCCCAATAGCTCCAATGAAGGGGCATAATTCCTCCCAATAGCACCAACGGTGGGGCACAATTCCTCCCAATAGCACCAACGGTGGGGCACAATTCCTCCCAATAGCACCAACGGTGGGGTACAATTCCTCCCAGTGCCACCAACGGTGGGGTAAAATTCCTCCCAGTGACACCAACGGTGGGGCACAATTCCTCCCAGTGACACCAACGATGGGACACAATTCTTCCCACCCAATAACAGGGCACAATTGTGCTCATTGACACCAAAAATAGCACATTGTTTACTCCCACTGATACTGGAACATGTTCTACCTCTAATGGCCACAGTCCGGTCCCCCCAAAAGTCTGTAGGACAGTAAACTGGCCCTTTGTTTAGAAAGTTTGGAGACTCCTGGTTATAGACGCATGATGATGATGTCAACCTTCCCTGAAGGATTCTCCAAACTGTAAATACATTTCCTGTTCCACCATGACTGTGCCCTGTGTCCAAAGCCAGCTCCATAAAGTCCCCCCCCTCTCTCTCTCTGTCACGCCCCCCTGTCTCTCTCGCTGTCACACTCCCCTCTCTCTGTCACCTCCTCTGTCTCTTTCTGTCACCCCCTTTCTCTCTGACCCTGTCAACCTGTCCCTGAAGGATTCTCCAAACACCCCCCTGTCTCTCTGTCACCCACATACACCCCCTATGTCTCTGTTCCACCATGACTGTGCCCTGTGTCCAACCCCTCTCTCTCTCTGTCACCCTACCTGTCTCTCTCTGTTACCACCCCCCCCCCCCCCACATGTATGCAGTCTCTTATAAAGACGTGGTTTGACCTCGACCCTACTGAACACCATCTCCTGTACTACGTCTGCGGTCTCTGACTGTGATAATGTGATAATGAACTGGGGGTTACCTTAAAATGATGCCCCCCTTGAAAAAAGTGCAGGTCTGTCTCCAAAGCCAGCTCCATAAAGACGTGGTTTGACCTCGACCCTACTGAACACCATTTTTGGATGAATTGGAACTTTATTGGTGATGCAGGTCTTCTCATCCAACAACTTGACCGCACAAATGGGCTACAAACTTCCACAGGCACGCCGCAAAATCTTGCAGAAAGCCTTCCCAGAAGAGTAAAGGCCGTTGAAGCCATAGGGGGTGGGGCAGCTTCATATAAATGGCCATAGGAAGGGGCGGGAACGCCATATTTGATGGTTTGGAATGGTATGTCCAACAAGCTCCCATAGAACAAAAGTTTGCTCATATAGTGTAGATGTTTATTTCTTCTAATTCTGTTATTTCCTGTATTGCCCACCTGATCTCCATGTTACTATACATACACACAACTAAGTTATAACTCCCTTTCCAGAATAGGTTCCTCTTGTTTGTATCTGTATTTTTTTTTAATGCTCAGGGTGGCACGAGGATGTTATTGGGATCGCCCCCTCCTCCCCTCAGTACAATGGCAGGAGTGGATGTTGGGGTTCAGTTGTAGCCTCCTATTTCCATCTTTTTACATTGTTGATTATTTATGCCTTGGGACTTATATTGTTGCCTATAAAACAGGATGTGATTCTATTCTATTTTTTTTTTTTTTCTACACTAATATTCTGTTATTTCATAAACTTCTGTTTTCTTGAAATTTTATAACTTTTTTGTTTTTCCTTTTGTCACGTCAATCTATATCTGTGATAGGCTCTACTGGTATTTGGGGTGTGATTTGACATCAATCGCCTGCCTTAGGCCCCTTTCACATTGGGGCGGGAGCCGCGGCGACGGTAAAGAAGCGCTATATTTAGCGCTGCTTTACCGGCGTTTTAGCCGCGGTATTCGGCCGATGGCGGGACAGTTTTACCCCCCGCGAGTGGCCGAAAAAAGGGTTAAAATCCGCCGTAGCGGCGCTTTGCGGCGGTATTAACGCGGTATCCCATTGAAATCAATGGGTAGGAGCGGTGAATACACCGCTCCTATACCGCTCCAAAGCTGCTGCTAGCAGGACTCTTTTTTACCGTCCTGCTAGCGCACCGCTGCAGTGTGAAATGGGGCCGTTTTTTTCAGGCGGTGTACAGGTGCTATTTTTAGCGCTGTACCGCCTGAAAACCGCCCCCATGTGAAAGGGGCCTTAGTGAGGCCTAAGAGGTCATTTCCATCACCGGGAATAAAACCTGGTTGTCGCAGAATGTTTTTTGTCTCATTTCCTGCCTCCCGGGAGTATCGACCTGCCTCGTAAAATCTGATTACTAACCCAGATTAATAAAGTTTTTGGAATGTTGAATATGACTGGAGTCATCTCTTCATGGCTTAGTGTGCAACGAGTATTTACAAGAGTGAAAATTCCCTCCATGATTATTTTTGCACAGCGACCAATCAGAATCGTGCATTTGAGAAGGGGCCATGTGAATCAGAAGATGTAACTCTCAGGGGAGAGTTGGCCTTACTACTCAACTACGGCCTTGCTACTCAACTACGGCCTTGCTACTCAACTACGGCCTTGCTACTCAACTACGGCCTTGCTACTCAACTACGGCCTTGCTACTCAACTACGGCCTTGCTACTCAACTACGGCCTTGCTACTCAACTACGGCCTTGCTACTCAACTACGGCCTTACTACTCAACTGCCTCACATGTATTAAAGTGTACGTGGACCCGAACGAATAACTTTTTTTTTTTTTTTATTATTATTTGGTCTGTTAAATATACCATTAAAAAAAAAAAACTGATCCTACCAAAATTCCTGTGAGCTTTGATAGGTGGGTGCACTTGCTGAAATTCTTCCAAACTGGTGCGGGGGAGGTCCTGGCTTTTCTATGGTCACATGACTGTCCTCTGTGTTCTGTGTGGGAGGTCTTAAATTCTTTCTGGTCACATGACTAGTCCTCTGTGTTCTGCATGGGCGTTACTAAATTCTAGCTGGTCATCTGACTAGTCCCGGGTTCTGTGTGGGAGGTCCTAAATTTTCTCTGGTTACATGACTAGTCACTGTGGTCTGCAGAGGTCCTGAATTTTCTGTGGTCTGCAGAGGAGGTCCTGAATTTTCTCCAGTCATATGACTAGTCTCTGTGTTCTGGATGGGAGGTCCTGAATTTTCTCTGGTCACATGACTAGCCTCTGTGTGGGAGGTTCTAAATTCTTTCTGGCCACATGACTAGTCCCTGTGCTCTGCATGGGCGTTACTAAATTCTAGCTGGTCATATGACTAGTCCCGGGTTCTGTGTGGGAGGTCCTAAATGTTCTCTGGTTACATAACTAGACTCTGTGGTCTGCAGAGGAGGTCCTGAATTTTCTCCAGTCATATGACTAGTCTCTGTGTTCTGTATGGGAGGTCCTGAATTTTCTCTGGTCACATGACTAGTCTCTTCTGTATGGGAGGTCCTGAATTTTCTCTGGTCACAGGACTAGTCTCTGTGGTCTGCAGAGGATGTCCTGAATTTTCTCCAGTCATAAGACTGATCCCTGTGTTCTGCGGGGGAGGTCCTGAAATCTCTCTGGTCACATGACTAGTCTCTGTGGTCTGCGGAGGAGGTCCTGAATTCTCTCTGGTTACATAACTAGCCCCTGTGGTCTGCGAGGGAGGTACTGAATTGCCTCCAGTCATATGTTCTGCGGGGGGAGGTTCTGGGAATTCTTTCTGGTTACATAACTAGTCCTTGTGCTCTGCATGGGAGTTACTAAATTCTAGCTGGTCATATGTGTTGTGCTTTTTTAAGGACAGTTTCCCGCACATTTTTATTAAGTAATTTTTAACGAAGATATTTTTAAGATAAAAGATCAATCTATACGACACAGTCTATATATGCGAAACTTGTTCACGGAGACGAGTGATCATACTTAATATTCACATTTATTGGTTGACAGAAAACAAATATTTACATGAAATTAAAATACAGATTGCATTATTCTAACATTTGACAATTAATGGAAATACCCTCAAAATGGGCGTAGTACCTTGGACACAATATCACCATGATAACTTCTTCAGTAGAATCAATAACCTTATACTTGACAATTTAACAGAATGTCTGTATTTCACACACCCAGCCGTTACTATGCTGCAGGTAAGCAACGTTGAACAATGCGAAATACTTTAGACATTTGTTTGTCAATAAAAAAGCAACTATGCAAAAACTAATATATAATAAAAATTGAATATTAGAGAAAAATCTATGAAAAGGCGATTATTGATTCTGGAGAATGATCATCAATACTAGAATATTCAATACATCAATGGTTAAGAGAACATACAAGATAAAATCAACATGGCGTATTTACCCATTCCAAAATGGCTATTAGTCTGGATTTAAGATAGCTACCGGGTTCAGGAATCTCCTTGGAGGTTAAAGTATATTTCCAGGCATGGCTGTCAGTCTAGCTGGGAAGATGTTTCTCCCAGTGGCCCTTCCCCAGGGTGGGTCCCTGAGCTCTCAGGTTCCCCTGAGCTGTCCCCCCTCTCACTATCTATCTAGCTTCTTAAATACCCTCTCACACAATAAGATCATAAAATTGTAATATGTTCAGCCCAAAAGGTATGTGTCTCTTTCCTATAGGCCTAACTGTTGTAAATGTAATTGCGCCTTCAACCACCAGGCGTCTCACATGTGTTTTGGGGCTGCTCTGTAAAGTAATATATTTTATTTTATACTGTACATTTTACTTTAGTGGAAATATCTATATCTTTATTATTTGGGAATTCTACTAACCCCCTACTATCAAATACGCTTAGCATAATTATTGATCAATCACTTTGCATAAAAATGGTGATATATATGCATATCATTGTATATCTGTAAACATTTAGTCCATTTAAAAAGGACACAAGTTATATGTATATGTATATGTATATGTATAAATATATAATATATTATATATATATATATATATATATATATATATATAATATATATATATATTATATATATATAATTATATATATATTAATCAACATCACATACAGTTTTTATCTATCTGGATACCTGTATAATTTGGGTATCCAATCAATATTCGTTTATCTAGCATAGTTAAATTCTAATATATTCATAGCATAATCATATATATATATCTTAATACTAATTTGTTCCTAAAACCATTCTATTAATAATCACCCTATATTTATTATGTTTTCTTTATAACCGATTTCATCAACTCATCAGATACTAACTCATAGTTTTCTTTTGTGACCTACGCATCTCACAGATATTCTGAATGATTTATATTCACTGTCTTCTGAATATATATATATATATTTTTTTAACATAGGTCGGTTTGCCTCTATTTTTAAAATCAAGTTTTGAAATGGACTTTGAACAGTCCGATTCATGTTTTGATAGCTTAGCTATGTACTCAATTCCTAGGACTTCACATAATAGGCTTTGTCGGGCAAGGTGTTGGCTTTAGAATTTTTGTATTGATGTTTGTAAATTGTCCAAACAGCCTTTACTTCAGCACAAAGGATTCTTCCCAGTCCGGACCACCTCCAAGTGATGACACCTCATAAATTTGGACTTCTCAAACTAATCAACAAAAATAAGTACACACCTTGTGTTTGGTGACAAAGGCTACCATTGTTCCAGTTCTCTTTTTGGCTTCAATACAGGCTAGTAAAAACCCCTTGAATAGAATGGTTGTAGTAATTTAGAATACATGAGTTTCCTGTGTCTTAGAGGTTTTCGAAAGGTCAATTATGGTGACCTCACAGTTCACGTGTCTTTTTGAAATTATACATTTCTGTCATTGAATAATAAATATATTTCTTCATAAATTCATAACATATGACTAGTTTCGGGTTCTGTGTGGGAGGTCCTAATTTTTCTCTGGTTACGTGACTAGTCTCTGTGTTCTGTATGGGCGGTCCTGAATTTTCTCTGGTCATATGACTAGTCGCTGGGGTCTGCAGAGGAGGTCCTGAATTCTCTCCAGTCATATGACTGATCCCTGTGTTCTGCAGGGGAGGTTCTGAATTCTCTCTGGTCACAACACTAGTGGCTGTGGTCTGAGAGTGAGCTCCTGAGTTTTTTTTCTGCTTACATGACTAGTCCTTGCATTCAGCGTGGGAGGTCCTGACTCCACTTTGGTCACATGACTAGTAACTGTGGTCTGCAGGGGAGCTCCTGAATTCTCTCCAGTCATATGACTAGTCCCTGTGTTCTGCGTGATAGGGTCTGAATTTTCTCTGGTCACATGATTAGTCCCCAGTCTTCTACTACTGGGCTCCTATACAGATACACTGGCAGGAAACATCCACATTACTTTCTGTAACTGGCCTTTTGAACATGAGAGCCAAGATGATGATTAGCGTTGGTATAGATCTTTATTATAACATGATGATAAAGTCCGTTCTATCTTCTCCTTAAGTTCCTGCTCCTGTGAAGACAAAAATTAAAAAACATTGGATACTCACAAAAACAATTACAGGAGATAGCTGGTACTTGACTGGAAGCTCTGTGCAGACTTCTTGGAAAGGCAGTGAGTTTACAGTGCAGCACTTATAGTGATGAATATGGAGGATCTCTCTTGCCGGCTGTGCCTGGTAAGTACCCGGTGCCCTGTCCCCTCCCCGACACTGCTTGGTGTGAAGAAAGAAAGTGGCACGCTCTGCTACTAATTGTGGGTGTGGCCAAATTCTGTTAACAGTGGGAGGGGTTTAAAGGGGGCATAGGTAAATAAAAACTGGAGCCCACTCCCCCTATACTCAGCACACACATATCACAATCCGTTTATCAGCAAAACACACTTTAATGATTGTGCCACAAGCAAGAGCATAACAGACACACATAAACCTCAGCACTCTCATAATGAAAATGAACTGTTCCATTACATCTGCTTTTCTACACACAGCCTAAGGCAGAGAGGAACTTCAGGAGTAATGGACTCGGGTGTAGTGGTCAGGAGTATGAAATGTAAAACACAGTGAAGGGAATTTATCAAAACTGGTGCAGCTGGGCATGGCAACCAATCAGCTTCTATCTTCAGCTTGTTCAGTTAAGTTTTGAAAATGAAAGCTGATTGGTCGCTATGCACAGCTACTCCACATTCTCTCACAGAATGGATCTCCCCTAACATCCCTACCCCCCCCCCCCCCCCAGTACGGACTCCTCCCCAACACAAGCCCCTCAGTACAGACTCCTCCCCCAGCAGAGACTGACCTCCCCAACACAGACCCACCCTCAGTACAGGCTCCCCACCACCAGCACAGACCCCTCAGTAAAGTTGGGCTCCCCCAGCATAAACCCCTCAGTACAGATGGACCCCCAGCATGGACTGCCACCCTCCAGAAAAGACCGACCACCTATCAATACCAAATAACCCCCCCCCCCCCCCAGAATAGACCGATCGCCCCAACACAGATCCCTTGTTGAAGCCAAATCTCCCAGATTTCCTTCATCCCCCCCCCCCCCCAACTGACCTCTCCAGCACAGACCCCCTGAGTACTGATGGACCACCCCCCTCCCCAAGCAACCGACCACCTTTCAGTACAGAAGAGCCCCCCCCCCACCACAGACTGACCTCCCCAACACAGACCCTCAGTACATCCCCCCCCCCAACCAGCACAGACCAACTACCTTTCAGTACAGAAGAACCCCCCCCCCCCCTCCTTTATCACAGATTGACCTCCCCAACACAGACCCCGCCCCACCAGCACAGACCCCCTCAGTACAGACTCCTCCCCCACCACAGACCAACTACCTCTCAGTACAGAAGAGCCCCCAGCACAGATTGACCTCCCCAACACAGACCCCTCAGTACAGGCCCCACTAACCTCCTCAATACAGGCCCCCCCCCACCAGCACAGACCCCTCAGTACAGGCCCCACTGACCCCGCAATACAGGACCCCCCCACACAAGCACAAGCCCCCTCAGTACAGGCTCCCCCCACCAGCACAGACCCCTCACCTCAGTACAGGACCACCCACCGACACAGACCCCTCAGTACAGCCTCCTCCCCCCTCACCAGCACAGACCCCTCAGTACAGACCCCCCCCCCCTCCCCTCACCAGCACAGACCCCACAGTACAGCCCCCTCTCCCCTCACCAGCACAGACCCCTCAGTACAGCCTCCTATCCCCTCACCAGCACAGACCCCTCAGTACAGCCTCCTCTCCCCTCACCAGCACAGACCCCTCAGTACAGCCCCCTCTTCCCTCACCAGCACAGACCCCTCAGTACAGCCCCCTCACCAGCACAGACCCCTCAGTACAGCCTCCTCTCCCCTCACCAGCACGGACCCCTCAGTACAGCCTCCTCTCCCCTCACCAGCACAGACCCCTCAGTACAGCCCCCTCTCCCCTCACCAGTACAGCCCCCTCTCCCCTCACCAGCACAGCCCCCACTTCCCTCACCAGCACAGACCCCTCAGTACAGCCCCCTCACCAGCACAGACCCCTCAGTACAGCCCCCCTCTCCCCTCACCAGCACAGACCCCTCAGTACAGCCCCCCCCCCCTCACCAGCACAGACCCCTCAGTACAGCCTCCTCTCCCCTCACCAGCACAGACCCCTCAGTACAGCCCCCTCTCCCCTCACCAGCACAGCCCCCTCAGTACAGCCCCCTCTCCCCTCACCAGCACAGACCCCTCAGTACAGCCTCCTCTCCCCTCACCAGCACCGACCCCTCAGTACAGCCCCCTCTCCCCTCACCAGTACAGACCCCTCAGTACAGCCCCCTCACCAGCACAGACCCCTCAGTACAGCCTCCTCCCCCCTCACCAGTACAGACCCCTCAGTACAGCCCCCTCACCAGCACAGACCCCTCAGTACAGCCTCCTCTCCCCTCACCAGCACAGCCCCCTCTTCCCTCACCAGCACAGACCCCTCAGTACAGCCCCCTCACCAGCACAGCCCCCTCACCAGCACAGACCCCTCAGTACAGCCTCCTCCCCCCTCACCAGTACAGACCCCTCAGTACAGCCCCCTCTCCCCTCACCAGCACAGACCCCTCAGTACAGCCCCCTCTCCCCTCACCAGCACAGACCCCTCAGTACAGCCCCCTCTCCCCTCACCAGCACAGACCCCTCAGTACAGCCCCCTCACCCCTCACCAGCACAGACCCCTCAGTACAGCCCCCTCTCCCCTCACCAGCACAGACCCCTCAGTACAGCCCCCTCTCCCCTCACCAGCACAGACCCCTCAGTACAGCCCCCTCTCCCCTCACCAGCACAGACCCCTCAGTACAGCCTCCTCCCCCCTCACCAGTACAGACCCCTCAGTACAGCCCCCTCACCAGCACAGACCCCTCAGTACAGCCTCCTCCCCCCTCACCAGTACAGACCCCTCAGTACAGCCCCCTCACCAGCACAGACCCCTCAGTACAGCCTCCTCTCCCCTCACCAGCACAGCCCCCTCTTCCCTCACCAGCACAGACCCCTCAGTACAGCCCCCTCACCAGCACAGCCCCCCACCCAGCACAGCCCCTCAGTACAGCCTCCTCCCCCCCCTCACCAGTACAGACCCCTCAGTACAGCCCCCTCTCCCCTCACCAGTACAGACCCCTCAGTACAGCCCCCTCTCCCCTCACCAGTACAGACCCCTCAGTACAGCCCCCTCTCCCCTCACCAGCACAGACCCCTCAGTACAGCCCCCTCTCCCCTCACCAGCACAGACCCCTCAGTACAGCCCCCCTCCCCAGCACAGCCCCCTCAGCACAGACCCCTCAGTACAGCCTCCTCCCCCCTCACCAGCACAGACCCCTCAGTACAGCCCCCTCTCCCCTCACCAGTACAGACCCCTCAGTACAGCCCCCTCTCCCCTCACCAGCACAGACCCCTCAGTACAGCCCCCTCTCCCCTCACCAGTACAGACCCCTCAGTACAGCCCCCACTCCCCTCACCAGCACAGACCCCTCAGTACAGCCCCCTCTCCCCTCACCACGCAGACCCCTCAGTACAGCCTCCTCCCCCCTCACCAGCACAGACCCTCAGTACAGCCCCCTCTCCCCTCACCAGCACAGACCCCTCAGTACAGCCCCCTCTCCCCTCACCAGCACAGACCCCTCAGTACAGCCTCCTCACCCCTCACCAGCACAGACCCCTCAGTACAGCCCCCTCTCCCCTCACCAGCACAGACCCCTGTGCCGGGGTGCAGTGTGGGGGGTGCAGAGTGAGGTGTAATGGGGTGTAGTGTGGGGGTAGTAGGGGGTGCAGAGTGAGGTGTATTGGGGTGTAGTATGGGGTGCAGTGTGGGGGGGTGCAGAGTGAGGTGTATTGGGGTGCAGAGTGGGGGTGCAGAGTGAGGTGTAATGGGGTGTAGTATGGGGTGCAGTGGGGGAGGGGACATTCATACAGGCTGCATGCAGCCCTATCCCTTCCAGTGGGGGCGCTGTCTGCACCCTACATTTTATTATCCAATCAGAACTCTGCAATTAATGAGCAAAAACTTTGTTTTTGTTTTTTACTGTTGGGAACACGCCCTCTTGCTTAGTCGGCCCGCCCTTTACCTCGTGAACGCCGCCCATTAGCATGGAGCCCCGCCTCTTTTCTCCCAGAAAAGGATTACATTCAGTAGCCCCGCCCCCGTTAGCGGCGGCCGTACGCTGCGTCAGGGCCCCGCCCCTGACCTCCCGGAAGTAGGGCAGCGTCAGTCTCTCCGTCCCCGGAAGTGGTTCCGTGTCCCCTGTCGAAGGAGTCACTATGGAGGGCTCAGTGTCCGGAGGAGTCGCGATGGAGGGCTCGGTGTTCTCGGACATTGTCGGTCAGGAGATCCGGTTGGAGCGGCGCTCATACAGCGATACGTGCCGGGAATTCACCATCATCCGGCCGAAGTTGTCTCTGCGCTCTCTGATTGGCTGGACGTGCCTTGTGTGGGTGATCGCCTACCTCCTCTTCCTGTACACCGAGCTCTCCGCCGTCCTGTCCGCCGCCATCCTTGTCTCCCTGCTCGGCCTTCTCGTCCATCTCCACGTGTTCCAGGTGGAGGAGGAGAGTCTGCTGGTTCTGGGCTCTCTGGGTCTGCAGAGAAGTTCTGTGTTCGCATCGGGGAGAGAAACTTCCCACTTCCTGGAGATGTGGAGGATCCGGGACCTCCTCCTGACCGAGACCGTCTCCGGCTGTGCCGTCCACTACGGTCTGTGTGTGCTGACCGAGGACGGCCAACTCATCCCTGTGTTCCGGGGTCCACAACCCCGCCTGGACTGTCTGCGGGAGATCTACCGGAGCGTGCAGGAGGTGCTGAGCCGGGACCGCCACTGCATGTCTCCACGGTAACCCCCGACCTAGCCGCAGACGTCTCCACCAACATGGCCGCAGACGTCTCCACGGTAACCCCTGACCTGGCCACAAACGTCTCCATGGTGACCACCAACACACGTCTCCATGGTAACCACCAACATGGCCGCAGACGTCTCCACCAACATGGCCGCAGACGTCTCCACGGTAACCCCCGACCTGGCCACAAACGTCTCCATGGTGACCACCAACACACGTCTCCATGGTAACCACCAACATGGCCACAGACGTCTCCATGGTGACCAGCAACACACATCTCCACGGTAACCATCAACCTGGCCGCTGACGTCTCCACGGTAACCACAAACCTGGCCGCTGACGTCTCCACGGTAACCACCAACCTGGCCGCTGACGTCTCCACGGTAACCACCAACCTGGCCGCTGACGTCTCCACGGTAACCACCAACCTGGCCGCTGACGTCTCCACGGTAACCACCAACCTGGCCGCTGACGTCTCCACGGTAACCACCAACCTGGCCGCTGACGTCTCCACGGTAACCACCAACCTGGCCGCTGACGTCTCCACGGTAACCACCAACCTGGCCGCTGACGTCTCCATGGTAACCACCAACCTGGCTGCTGATGTCTCCACGGTAACCACCAACACACGTCTCCATGGTAACCACCAACACACGTCTCCACGGTAACCACCAACATGGCCACAGACGTCTCCACAGTAACCACCAACGCACATCTCCATGGTAACCATCAACATGGCCACAGACGTCTCCATGGTAACCAGCAACACACGTCTCCATGGTAACCACCAACATGGCCACAGACGTCTCCATGGTGACCACCAACACACGTCTCCATGGTAACCACCAACATGGCCACAGACGTCTCCATGGTGACCACTAGCAAGACCACACATGTCTCCATGGCAACCACCAACACACGTCTCCATGGTGACCACAAACACATGTCTCCATGGTAACCACCAACATGGCCACAGACGTCTCCATGGTGACCACCAGCAAGACCACACACGTCTCCATGGTGACTGCCAACATGACCACAGGTGTCTCCACAGTGACTACCAAGATGACCACCTGATGTCAGAGGTCTCTATGGTGACCGCCAACATGGCCACCTGTGAGGTCCGCAGAGGTTTCCATGGTGATCCCATGTGATGTCATCAGTGCTGATACTAAAGTTCAAAGAGAGACAAACAAATCGCACCGCCGCTGCCCACTGCCCCTACTAGACAGAGAGATCTGTAGAAGTCGCACCAAAACATTCCTGGATATGAATGATTATTGGAAGAGATTTTATATAAATCAGTTTTCTTATTGACCCTCAGTGTGTGATTACTCCAGGGGGTGTCAGTTGCCAAGCCCCTCCCCTTATAGGGGGGGGGTCTAATTACTGCATGTGCTGGTCCAGCTCCTCCCTACTCCCGGGGGTGGGGTCTAATTACTGTAAAGGCTGGCCCAGCTCCTCCCTACACTTGGGAGGGTCTAATTACTATATGTGCTGGCCCAGCTCCTTCCTACTCCCGGGAGGGTTTAATTGCTGTATGTGCTGGCCCAGCTCCTCCCTACACTTGGGAGGGTTTAATTACTGTCTGTGCTGGCCCAGCTCCTCCCTACTCCCGGGGGGAGGGGTCTAATTACTGTATGTGCTGGCCCAGCTCTATCCCACTCCTGGAGAGGTCCAGTTACTGTCTGTGCTGGCCCAGCTCCTCCATACTCCTCGTAGTGTCTAATTACCCTTCTTAGAATGTATTGTATATAGAATTGGAATTATTCCACACAATCAATAAAACTAGAAATTTCTCTCTGGATTCCTGATTGTTACATTGTATACATTGGGGCCGCGCCAATTCTGTCACTTTGTGTTTACAGGTTTAAATATGTGTTTTTTTGCTAGAAAATTACTTTTAACCCCCAAACACTATATTTATATATATATATATATATATTTTTAGCAGAGATCCTAGAGAATAAAATGGCGATTGTTGCAATTTTTTATGTTTCGCAAAGGTCTTTCAATCTAAACTTTTAATGAATAAAAACACAATATATAACACAATTTTTTTTTGTTAAATATAAAAGATGATGTTGCGCTGAGTAAATAGATACCAAACACGTCACGCTTTAAATTTGCGCACGCTTGTGGAATGGCGCCAAACTACGATAATTAAAATTCTCCATGGGTGATGCTTTAAAAAAAAATAAAAATTACGATCTACTTCGATACCTCACGTGTGTGGTGCGAACACCATTTACATATGTGGGCGTGACCTACGTATGCGTTCACCACTGCGCATGAGAATGGGGGGGGGGGGACAGGGCGCTTTAAACCTTTTTGTTATTTGATCTTCTTTTTTTTTTTTTTTCTATTACAACAAATGTAAACATCCCTTGTAATAAAATTAACCACTTCAGCCCGGACCAGTTTGCAGCCAAAGTACCAGGCCCCTTTTTGCGATTCGGCACTGCGTCGCTTTAACTGACAATTGCGCGGTCATGCGACGTGGCTCCCAAACAAAATTGACGTCCTTCTTTCCCCACAAATAGAGCTTTCTTTTGGTGGTATTTGATCGCCCCTGCGGTTTTTATTTTTTGCGCTATAAACCAAAAAGGGAGGCAATTTTGAAAAAAAAAACGCATTCTTTTTTGCTATAATAAATATCCCCCAAAAAATATATAAAAAAACTATTTTTTTCCCTCAGTTTAGGCCGATACGTATTCTTCATACATATTTTTGGTAAAAAAAAATCGCAATAAGCGATAATTGATTGGTTTGCGCAGAAGTTATAGCGTTTACAAGATAGGGGGATAGTTTTATAGCATTTTTATTCATATTTTTTTATTGGTAATGGCGGCGATCAGCGATTTTTATTGTGACTGCGACATTATGGCGGACATATCGGACATTTTTGACACATTTTTGGGACCATTGTCATTTATACAGCAATCAATGCTATTTAAATGCACTGATTCCCATGTAAATGACACTGGCAGTGAAGGGGTTGACCACTAGGTGGCGGTGTAGGGGTTAAGTGTGCCTAGAGGCGTGTTTCTTACTGTGGGGGGCGTGGCTGTCAGCTAGTGAATGCTGATCTCTGCTCCAATCACAGGGAGCAGAGATCGGCGTCACTAGTTGCTAGGCAGAACGGGGAGATGCTGTTTATTTCGGCATCTTCCCCGCTCAGCCTTCCCGTGAGACGATCGCGGGTATCCCAGCGGCGATCGAGTCCACGGGACCCGCGACCGGCCTCACGGGGGTCCCGACCGGCACGGCGGTATCCTAAAGGGGACGTACCTGTACGCCCTTATGCCTGTCCGTGCCATTCTGTCGACGTACATCGTCGTGCGCCGGTCGGCAATCGGTTAAAGGGTGACGGGTCCTCTGTGGGGAGATCTGGGGTCTATAATACCCCAAATTTCTCCTTTTACCTTTTTTAAAAGAAAAAGATTGAAAAAAAAAAACTATTTGATATTTTGCTTTAAAAAGAAGTTACCGTATTTATCAATGTATAAAACGCACCCTTTTCCCCTAAAAATCAGGTTGAAAAAAAAATTGTGGGTGCGTGTTATACGCCGATCCCCTGCCGATTCTGAGCCTCTCGGCCGCTCTTGGAGGTTTTCGGTCACTGTCGGCCGTTCTCGGAGGCTTTCGGCCGCTTTCACCCATTCTCGGCGGCTCTCGCAGTCCCGCGTGAGCCGTCGAGAACGGCCGAAAGCCGATGAGAACTATCGAGCGCCGCCGAGATACACAGGACATCCGGCTCTGTATCTCGGCGGCGCCATTTTTAAATTCTGCAAATGACACTGGGGGAAGGCTGCAGGAGGGGTTAACCACTAGGGGGCAGTGTAGGGGTTTAAGTGTGACCTATGTGTTTTTTTTTACTGTAGGGGGCGTGGCTTGGTGTGTGACATCACTGATCTTTTTCCCTATGACGGAAAAGACGATCAGTGACAGGCTCAGTAGGAAGCACGGGGAGAGGTTTGTTTACACTTATCGTATTTATTGGCGTATAACACGCACCCCAAGTTTAGGAGGGCATTTTAAGGAAAAAAAGTTTTAGGAGGGATGTTTAGGGAAAAAAAAAACGTACATTTAAGCGTCATTTGCAGCTTGCCCAGCGTCATTGCAGCCTGCCCAGTGTCATTGCAGCTTGCTCAGTGTCATTGTAGCTCCCCAGGTGTCATTGTAGTTTGCCCAGTGTCATTGTAGCTTGCCCAGTGTCATTGCAGCCTTGCCCAGTATCATTGTAGCTCGCCCAGCGTCATTGTAGCTTGCCAGCATCATTGCAGCCTTGCCCAGCGTCATTGCAGCCTTGCCAGTGTCATTGTAGCTTGCCCAGTGTCATTGTAGCTCGCCCAGTGTCATTGTAGCTTGCCCAGCGTCCATTGCAGCCTTGCCCAGTGTCATTGTAGCTTGCCCAGAGTCATTGTAGCTTGCCCAGCGTCATTTGCAGCCTTGCCCAGTGTCATTGTAGGGAGGCGTGACTACGAGCGGAGCCGAACAGTCGGCTCGGTCTTTTCCGGCACCGCTTCGTTTTTTTTTTTTCGGCCGCGTTTCGGTCTTTTTCGGCAGCGCTCGCTATTTTTCGGCGGCGCTTGCCATTTTTGTCACTTTTTTTTTGGGGGGTATCGGCGTATAACACGCACCCACGACTTTCCCCGATTTTAAGGGGGAAAAAGTGCGTGTTATACGCCGATAAATACAGTACCTCTCCCCGTTCTTCAGCTCTGTGACCGATCACGGGACACCAGCAGTGATTGGGTCCCGCGGCCATGGAGCTCAGGAACGGGTCACGAGCATGCGACCCACGGCTGGGGTCCTAAAGAGCAACGTACCTGTACGTTGATGTGCCCAGCCGTGCCATTCTGCCGACGTAAATGTGCAGGAGGCGGTCCTTAAGTGGTTAAATCCTTGAAGGTGCTGCAGACCCCCCAAGGGTCATTTTTCAAGAGCGCTGGTGACCATGTGCGCTGAATTCACCAAAGCACTGAAGGACCTCCCCCAAGGACGGATCAATGGAAGCGCCAGAGACATCAAAGGGGAAATGGGTCATGGGTGCGTTCTATTTCAGGAGGTAAAGTCATCGCAAAGTCAAATAGCTAAATCTAGATTTGAAGCAGCAACTCTACATCTCTGCTGGTTCCTAAACCGCCAAGCTAACCAAGTCCTGAGGATTGATCACGGCCTAGTACCTGGAATGTGATCACACGCTTCAATAGACACACTGAGGTTTGAACCCGCAACCTCAAAATCCTCAGCAGCACTGCTGGCTGCCCAACCACTGAGCCTCCCAGAATTTGCACGTCTCCTGTGCTTCCATTGACCCATCCTTGAGGGATCTACAGCACTTTAGTGAATTCCGCGCTCCCACAGAATTGCCCTTGCCCCAAGGATTTGAACTCGAGTCTACAGCACTTGGGGGGTCAACTCTCTCATCCTCTGAGCTATTCACCTCCACTCAGAAACACGAATGCGTTCTCCTATTTCAGGAGCTAAAGTCATCGCAAAGTAAAAAATAGCTGAATCTAGATTTGAATCAGCAACTCTAATGCCGCGTACACACGATCGGAATTCCGGCCAGAAAAAGACCGATGAGAGCTTTTCATCGGAAAATGCGACCGTGTGTAGGCTCTGTCGGAATTTTGCTGGCCGAATTTCCGACAGCAAAGAATTGAGAGCATGTTCTCAATTTTTCCAACGGAAAAGTTTTCTATCGGAAATTCCGATCGTCTGTAGCAACTCTGACGTGCAAAATTCCTACGCATGCTCGGAAACAGTTTGACGCATGCTCGGAAGCGCTGAACTCGGCTCGTCGTAGTGTTGTACGTCACCGCGTTCTTGACGGTCGGAATTTGGTGCAACTGTGTGGAGATCAAGACAGTTTTCAAAACTGTCAGAGCTTTTTCCGACGGGAATTCCAATCCTGTGTACGCGGGCATTACACCTCCCCTTGGTCAGGGGGCTGGTTCTTAAACAGCCAAGCCAACCAGCCATGAGGACCAAATCGCGGCCTAGTACCTGGAAGAGGCAGGGTGCCCACAACCTAATGTGATGCCCACACATGTTACAGGCCTTCAAGGGCCCGGGACTGGAGAAGACCGGTGGGTTGCCAGACCGGTGGGTTGCCCATGTCCTCCAAGCTTTCACTTAGGGATTTAAGCTTGGGGGGGGGGGGGGGTTTACTGAGCTTCCAGGAATTTTCCCTTGGTTGTTTCCATTGATCCATCCTCAGGGGGGTCAACTGCACTTTGGTCACAGAATTGATCTTGGGGGGGGGGGGGGTCTACTGAGCTTCCAGGAATTTGCCCTTGGTTGTTTCCATTGATCCTTCCTCAGAGAGGTCAACTGCGCTTTGTCACAGAATTGATCTTGGGGGGTCTACTGAGCTTCCAGGAATTTGCCCTTGGTTGTTTCCATTGATCCATCCTCAGGGAGGTCAACTGTGCTTTGGTCACAGAATTGATCTTGGGGGGGGGGTCTACTGAGCTTCCAGGAATTTGCCCTTGGTTGTTTCCATTGATCCATCCTCAGGGGGGTCAACTGCGCTTTGGTCACAGAATTGATCTTGGGGGGGGTCTACTGAGCATCCAGGAATTTGACCTTGGTTGTTTCCATTGATCCTTCCTCAGGGAGGTCAACTGCGCTTTGGTCACAGAATTGATCTTGGGGGGTCTACTGAGCTTCCAGGAATTTGCCCTTGGTTGTTTCCATTGATCCTTCCTCAGGGAGGTCAACTGCGCTTTGGTCACAGAATTGATCTTGGGGGGGGGGGGTCTGCAGCGCTTTCAAGGTGTTGAACTCCAAGTCTACAGCACCTGGGGGTAAACACTCTCATCCTCTGAGCTACTCAACTCTGCCTAAGATCTTGTGGGCGCATTCTCCTATTTCCGGAGATAAAGTCTTTGCAAAGTAAAGAAGAAGCTGAATCTCAATTTGAACCCGAAACTCTAACGTCCTTCCTGGCTCAGGGGATTGGTTCCTAAGTTCCCCAAGCCAGCCAGCCCTGGGGGGGGACTGGCCTAGTACCTGAAATGTGATCACACGCTTTAATAGACACACTGAGGTTTGAACCCGCAACCTCAAAATCCTCAGCAGCACTGCTGGCTGCTAAACCAATGAGCCTCAGGGGTCTACTGTGCTTGCAAGAATTTGCCCTTGGATGTCTCCAGCGCTTCTATTGATCAGTCCGTGGGGGGGGGGGTCCTTCAGTGCGTTGGTGAATTCAGCGCACATAGTCACCAGCGCTCTTGAAAAATGACCCTTACCCAGCACTTTCAAGGATTTGAACTTGAGTCTACAGCGCCTGGGGGGGTCACCGCTCTTCTCCTCTGAGCTACTCCCCTCCGCTCAGGATCTCGTGGGTGCGTTCTGTCGGAATTTTGCTGGCCGAATTTCCGACAGCAAAGAATTGAGAGCATGTTCTCAATTTTTCCAACGGAAAAGTTTTCTATCGGAAAATTCCGATCGTCTGTAGCAACTCTGACGTGCAAAATTCCTACGCATGCTCGGAAACAGTTTGACGCATGCTCGGAAGCGCTGAACTCGGCTCGTCGTAGTGTTGTACGTCACCGCGTTCTTGACGGTCGGAATTTGGTGCAACTGTGTGGAGATCAAGACAGTTTTCAAAACTGTCAGAGCTTTTTCCGACGGGAATTCCAATCCTGTGTACGCGGGCATTACACCTCCCCTTGGTCAGGGGGCTGGTTCTTAAACAGCCAAGCCAACCAGCCATGAGGACCAAATCGCGGCCTAGTACCTGGAAGAGGCAGGGTGCCCACAACCTAATGTGATGCCCACACATGTTACAGGCCTTCAAGGGCCCGGGACTGGAGAAGACCGGTGGGTTGCCAGACCGGTGGGTTGCCCATGTCCTCCAAGCTTTCACTTAGGGATTTAAGCTTGGGGGGGGGGGGGGGGTTTACTGAGCTTCCAGGAATTTTCCCTTGGTTGTTTCCATTGATCCATCCTCAGGGGGGTCAACTGCACTTTGGTCACAGAATTGATCTTGGGGGGGGGGGGGGGGTCTACTGAGCTTCCAGGAATTTGCCCTTGGTTGTTTCCATTGATCCTTCCTCAGAGAGGTCAACTGCGCTTTGTCACAGAATTGATCTTGGGGGGTCTACTGAGCTTCCAGGAATTTGCCCTTGGTTGTTTCCATTGATCCATCCTCAGGGAGGTCAACTGTGCTTTGGTCACAGAATTGATCTTGGGGGGGGGGGGGGGGGTCTACTGAGCTTCCAGGAATTTGCCCTTGGTTGTTTCCATTGATCCATCCTCAGGGGGGTCAACTGCGCTTTGGTCACAGAATTGATCTTGGGGGGGGTCTACTGAGCTTCCAGGAATTTGCCCTTGGTTGTTTCCATTGATCCTTCCTCAGGGAGGTCAACTGCGCTTTGGTCACAGAATTGATCTTGGGGGGTCTACTGAGCTTCCAGGAATTTGCCCTTGGTTGTTTCCATTGATCCTTCCTCAGGGAGGTCAACTGCGCTTTGGTCACAGAATTGATCTTGGGGGGGGGGGTCTGCAGCGCTTTCAAGGTGTTGAACTCCAAGTCTACAGCACCTGGGGGTAAACACTCTCATCCTCTGAGCTACTCAACTCTGCCTAAGATCTTGTGGGCGCATTCTCCTATTTCCGGAGATAAAGTCTTTGCAAAGTAAAGAAGAAGCTGAATCTCAATTTGAACCCGAAACTCTAACGTCCTTCCTGGCTCAGGGGATTGGTTCCTAAGTTCCCCAAGCCAGCCAGCCCTGGGGGGGGACTGGCCTAGTACCTGAAATGTGATCACACGCTTTAATAGACACACTGAGGTTTGAACCCGCAACCTCAAAATCCTCAGCAGCACTGCTGGCTGCTAAACCAATGAGCCTCAGGGGTCTACTGTGCTTGCAAGAATTTGCCCTTGGATGTCTCCAGCGCTTCTATTGATCAGTCCGTGGGGGGGGGGGTCCTTCAGTGCGTTGGTGAATTCAGCGCACATAGTCACCAGCGCTCTTGAAAAATGACCCTTACCCAGCACTTTCAAGGATTTGAACTTGAGTCTACAGCGCCTGGGGGGGTCACCGCTCTTCTCCTCTGAGCTACTCCCCTCCGCTCAGGATCTCGTGGGTGCGTTCTGTTTCAGGAGGCAAAGTCATCGCAAAGTCAAAAAGCTGACTTGTCCATAAGAAAGATACAGAATCGTAAATCAACTAGTCCATAAACATTGTGCATTATTATTTATTACCGTGCAATCCTCAGGAATATCCAATTGTGAATAATTCAATCCTGGTAAACTTGTGAAAACCCCAAAGTGTGCCCTCCGCCAGTCGCACTATGCGCTCACCTCCCGGGATTGCCACCAATTAGGCCTAGTTGCACCTCCCCCTTAGGGGTATAACTAGGGATGCACCCATGCCACTTTTTTGACATTGTTTACTCACCGATACCAATTACCGATACCTATCGCCTACGAAGAGGGGTGGTTTGGGAGGCGGCGGGGGGGTTGTTGTCTGGGAGCCGGGTGATGGCAGGGTGGGAGGGGGGGTGGTAAGTGAGGGCAAGGTAGTTGAGGGTGGGGGGAAATAGGGATTGTGGGGTGGGAGAGTTTAGATGGAAAAGGCTGTGATCGCTGGCGGGTGGGGGGAATGGGGATAGGAGGGTTATTGGGAGACATGGGGGCAGAGGTGACAGCTGGTAGAGGGAAGGAGGAGACAACAGCCAGAGACTGCAGGCATGGTACAGGAGACAGTCAGAGACTGCAGGCATGGTACAGGAGACAGCAGAGACTGCAGGCATGGTACAGGAGACAGCCAGAGACTGCAGGCATGGTACAGGAGACAGTCAGGGACTGAAGGAATAGTACAGGAGACAGTCAGGGACTAAAGGCATGGTATAGGAGACAGCCAGAGACTGCAGGCATGGTACAGGAGACAGTCAGGGACTAAAGGCATGGTACAGGAGACAGCCAGAGACTGCAGGCATGGGTATAGGAGACAGCCAGAGACTGCAGGCATGGTACAGGAGACAGCCAAAGACTGCAGGCATGGTATAGGAGACAGCCAGAGACTGCAGGCATGGTACAGGAGACAGCCAGAGACTGCAGGCATGGTACAGGAGACAGTCAGGGACTAAAGGCATGGTACAGGAGAGAGCCAGAGACTGCAGGCATGGTACAGGAGACAGTCAGGGACTAAAAGCATGGGTATAGGAGACAGCCAGAAACTGCAGACATGGTACAGGAGACAGTCGGGAACTGAAGGCATGGTACAGGAGACAGTCGGGAACTGAAGGCATGGTACAGGAGACAGTCAGAGACTGCAGGCATGGTACAGGAGACAGTCAGGGACTGAAGGAATGGTACAGGAGATAGTCAGGGACTAAAGGCATGGTACAGGAGACAGCCAGAGACTGCAGGCATGGTACAGGAGACAGCCAGAGACTACAGGCATGGTATAGGAGACAGCCAGAGACTGCAGGCATGGTACAGGAGACAGCCAGAGACTGCAGGCATGGTATAGGAGACAGTCAGGAACTGAAGGCATGGTACAGGAGACAGTCAGAGACTGCAGGCATGGTACAGGAGACAGTCAAGGACCACAGGCATGGTACAGGAGACGGTCAGAAACTGCAGGCATGGTACAGGAGACAATCAGAGACTACAGGCATGGTATAGGAGACAGTCAGGGACTAAAGGCATGGTATAGGAGACAGCCAGAGACTGCAGACATGGTACAGGAGACAGCCAGAGACTGCAGACATGGTACAGGAGACAGTCAGGGACTGCAGACATGGTACAGGGAGAGAGTCCCGCTGCTCAGTACAACAGGATACTGCCTGTTGTACTGAGGGAGGAGGAGGCAGGGAAGGCACTGTCCAGAAGGGAGGAGGAGGCAGGGAAGGCACTGTCCGGAGGGGAGGGGGAGGCAGGGAAGGCACTGTCCGGAGGGGAGGAGGAGGCAGGGAAGGCACTGTCTGGAGGGGAGGGGAAGGCAGGGAAGGCACTGTCCAGAAGGGAGGAGGAGGCGGGGAAGGCACTGTCCGGAGGGGAGGAGGAGGGGGGAAGGCACTGTCCGGAGGGGAGGGGGAGGCAGGGAAGGCACTGTCCAGAAGGGAGGAGGAGGCAGGGAAGGCACTGTCCAGAAGGGAGGAGGAGGCAGGGAAGGCACTGTCCGGAGGGGAAGAGGAGGCGGGGAAGGCAATGTCCTGAGGGGAGGAGGAGGCAGGGAAGGCACTGTCCAGAGGGGAGGAGGAGGCAGGGAAGGCACTGTCCAGAAGGGAGGAGGAGGCAGGGAAGGCACTGTCCGGAGGGGAGGAGGAGGAAGGGAAGGCACTGTCCGGAGGGGAGGAGGAGGCAGGGAAGGCACTGTCCGGAGGGGAGGAGGAGGAGGCAGGGAAGGCACTGTCCAGAAGGGAGGAGGAGGCAGGGAAGGCACTGTCCGGAGGGGAGGAGGAGGCAAGGAAGGCACTGTCCGGAGGGGAGGAGGAGGCAGGGAAGGCACTGTCCAGACGGGAGGAGGAGGCAGGGAAGGCACTGTCCGGAGGGGAGGAGGAGGCAGGGAAGGCACTGTCCGGAGGGGAGGAGGAGGCAGGGAAGGCACTGTCCGGAGGGGAGGAGGAGGCAGGGAAGGCACTGTCCGGAGGGGAGGAGGAGGCAGGGAAGGCACTGTCCGGAGGGGAGGAGGAGGCAGGGAAGGCACTGTCCAGAAGGGAGGAGGAGGCAGGGAAGGCACTGTCCGGAGGGGAGGAGGAGGCAGGGAAGGCACTGTCCAGAAGGGAGGAGGAGGCAGGGAAGGCACTGTCCAGAAGGGAGGAGGAGGCAGGGAAGGCACTGTCCAGAAGGGAGGAGGAGGCAGGGAAGGCACTGTCCAGAAGGGAGGAGGAGGCAGGGAAGGCACTGTCCAGAAGGGAGGAGGAGGCAGGGAAGGCACTGTCCGGAGGGGAGGAGGAGGCAGGGAAGGCACTGTCCGGAGGGGAGGAGGAGGCAGGGAAGGCACTGTCCGGAAGGGAGGAGGAGGCAGGGAAGGCACTGTCCGGAGGGGAGGAGGAGGCAGGGAAGGCACTGTCCAGAAGGGAGGAGGAGGCAGGGAAGGCACTGTCCGGAGGGGAGGAGGAGGCAGGGAAGGCACTGTCCGGAGGGGAGGAGGAGGCAGGGAAGGCACTGTCCGGAGGGGAGGAGGAGGCAGGGAAGGCACTGTCCGGAGGGGAGGAGGAGGCAGGGAAGGCACTGTCCGGAGGGGAGGAGGAGGCAGGGAAGGCACTGTCCAGAAGGGAGGAGGAGGCAGGGAAGGCACTGTCCGGAGGGGAGGAGGAGGAGGCAGGGAAGGCACTGTCCAGAAGGGAGGAGGAGGCAGGGAAGGCACTGTCCGGAGGGGAGGAGGAGGCAGGGAAGGCACTGTCCGGAGGGGAGGAGGAGGCAGGGAAGGCACTGTCCGGAGGGGAGGAGGAGGCAGGGAAGGCACTGTCCGGAGGGGAGGAGGAGGCAGGGAAGGCACTGTCCGGAGGGGAGGAGGAGGCAGGGAAGGCACTGTCTGGAGGGGAGGAGGAGGCAGGGAAGGCACTGTCTGGAGGGGAGGAGGAGGCAGGGAAGGCACTGTCCGGAGGGGAGGAGGAGGCGGGAAGGCACTGTCCGGAGGGGAGGAGGAGGCAGGGAAGGCACTCTCCAGAGGGGAGGAGGAGGCGGTCCGCTCTCAAGCGACGTCACTTCCGGTATCGGTTTCTGGTCATCAGAGCATTTTCACGAGTACCGATACTCGCGAAAATGGCTACTATAGGCGCCGATACCGATACCAGTATCAGTGCATCCCTAGGTATAACTCCAGTAGTCTTTAGGCTCCCATCAATGGACTCCTGCTCTTTCAAACGTAGTCCCTCCCACACAGTGGCGACATAAGGGTAAAGAAGGAACCAACATAGTATAGTTCTGTAAAACTACAATTTTATTGAAAAAAAAAAACAATGCTTTCACTCACATTTGCGGATGCACTAGCCCTGGTGGTGCATACAGGTGATGAACTCTGTACAAAAAGATACGTCCCCTGGGATCAAAGAATCATCTGCAAGTCCTCGGCCCTGCTTCCTTCATGGGTGATCGTATACTTCCTGGGAATGCGCAATGATGACGCAAGCTCCGCCCGAGGCGTTTCGTCACTAAGCACGTGACTTTATCGAGGGGTATATGCTCGGAATCAGAGCGCTGATATTTATAGGCACCCTGAACCAATCAAACAGGCCGATCGCGCCAGCCATTTTCTCGTAGCCCGTTTCGGACATTTTGTTGGTGATATTATACTATACTAGAGATGGGAGGCACTGGTATTATATAAGCACCCTGAACCAATCTATATGGACCAGGGGTCTCCAAACTTTCTGAACAAAGGGCCACTTTTTACTGTCCGTTAGACTTTGAGGGGGCCAGACTGTGGATAGTGGGAGTGAAAATTGTTCCGGTATCAATGAGAGTAAAGAATGCGTCATCATTGGTGTCAGTGGGAAGAATAGTGCCCATTGTTGGTATCAGGGGAAGAAATAGTGCCCCATCATTGGTGTCAGTGGGAAGAATGGCACCCTGCAGTTGGTGTCAGAGGGAGGGCCCCGTTGTTGGGGTCAGTAGTAGGAATAGTGCCCCGTTGTTGGGGTCAGTGGTAGGAATTGTAACCTATTGTTGGGGTCATTGACAGGAATTATGCCCCATTGTTGGTGTAGAAGGAATAGTACCTTGTATCAGTGGGAGGAATAGTGCCCCACAGGCCTGATAAAGGCAAGCAAAGGGCCACATCTGGGGGGCGCAGTTTGGAGACCACTGATATAGACTGGGGGGATTATACTGGGGGACAGATAGACCAGGGGGGGATTACACTGGAGGACAGACTGACCTGGGGAGGATTATACTGGGGGACAGACTGACCTGGGGGGGGGTGTAGTGGGGGACAGACTGACCTGAGGGATTATACTGGGGACAGACTGACCTGGGAGGATTATACTGGGGGACAGACTGACCTGGGGGGGGGGGGGGGGGGGTGTAGCAGGGGACAGACTGACCTGAGGGATTATACTGGAGGACAGACTGACCTGGGAGGATTATACTGGGGACAGACTGTCCTGGGGGGATGTGGTGTGGGACAGACTGTCCTGGGGGGATTATACTGGGGGACAGACTGACCTGGGGGGATGTAGTGGGGGGACAGACTGACCTGGGGAGATGTAGTGGGGGGCAGACTGACCTGGGGAGATGTAGTGGGGACCAGAATGTCCTGGGGGGATGTAGTGGGGGGACAGACTGACCTGGGGGGATGTAGTGGGGGACCAGAATGTCCTGGGGGGATGTAGTGGGGGACAGACTGACCTGGGGGGATGTAGTGGGGACCAGAATGTCCTGGGGGGATGTAGTGGGGGGACAGACTGACCTGGGGGGATGTAGTGGGGGACCAGAATGTCCTGGGGGGATGTAGTGGGGTACAGACTGACCTGGGGGATGTAGTGGAGGAAAGACTGTCCTGGGGGGGGGTTATACTGGAGTAGAGACTGTCCTGGGGGTTTATACTGGAGGACAGACTGTCCTGGGGGGATTATACTGGAGGACAGACTGACCTGGGGGGGTGTAGTGGGGGACAGACTGACCTGGGGAGATGTAGTGGGGGACAGACTGACCTGGGGGGATGTAGTGGGGACCAGAATGTCCTGGGGGGATGTAGTGGGGGGACAGACTGACCTGGGGGGATGTAGTGGGGACCAGAATGTCCTGGGGGGATGTAGTGGGGGGACAGACTGACCTGGGGGATGTAGTGGGGGACCAGAATGTCCTGGGGGGATGTAGTGGGGTACAGACTGACCTGGGGGGATGTAGTGGGGTACATACTGTCCTGGGGGGATGTAGTGGGGGACAGACTGACCTGGGGGATGTAGTGGGGGACAGACTGACCTGGGGGATGTAGTGGGGGACAGACTGACCTGGGGGATGTAGTGGGGGACAGACTGACCTGGGGGGATTTACTGGAGGACAGACTGACCTGAGGGGTTATAATGGAGGACAGACTGACCTGGGGGCTTATAGGGGGGCAAAAAAAAAAATAAATAAAATAAAATAAAAAAAAACAGAAGGACGCACCGACCTTTGTGCATTACCACTAAAAGTTTTATTTAAAATAGATAAAAACAGCAAAGTGACTACTCACAAACGAGTACACGGTACAGGCAAAAACATGGATAGATGAACACGTCCACTGCTATGAACTCCCAACCTCGATTCTTGGTTACCGGGAGGATCTGATGGTTCCTCAAGTGAATGGTTGACGCGTTTCGGGGGAGTACCCCTTTCCTCAGAGCCTAACAAGCGGGCAATGGTCTTGTCTCCCCCATCTTTGTCTACTCTCCTTTTATAGGGAGGGTGTACAGATAGGCGTGGTCTGGCACTTAGCCCCTCCCCCCCACCCCCTCCTCCTCCTCATAGGCACTCCCATCTCCCATTCAAAATCACATTAACACATTAATAAGAAAGGAGCCTCTATAATCTATCACAGTCTCCAGATGATCATCAAGTGGCATCCCCAAAACCCCCCCCAGGGCTTCTCAAGGCATAGAGAATTTGTTTATCCTACCCAGGTCCTTGGCCGGCGTGTTCCCCATTCGTCCTGTGGTTCCCCTCATTGGCTGTATGGCTGGCGACTCCTGAACCGGAAGTGCGGGTGTATTTGCGCTCCACCCGCGACTTCCGGTGAACCACGCCTCGTTCCCAGACTGGCCCTAAGACTGATGATAAACCAGCTCCCGGAAGCGCGGGTGTGTTTGCGCTCCACCCGCGACTTTTTTTGTTTCCTTAGTGTTATGAACACCCATTGTTCAGAGGAGGGCTGCAAGATTTTGGACATTGCCTTGAGGAATTATACATATATACTTGTTCATGAACCAAGAGACTAGACACCAGAGCGCAGGAGAATTTGTTGTGTGTTGGCTTATAGGGGGGGACAGACTGTCCTGGGGGGATGTAGTGGAGGAAAGACTGTCCCGGGGGGGGTTTATACTGGAGTAGAGACTGTCCTGGGGGTTTATACTGGAGGACAGACTGTCCTGGGGGGATTATACTGGAGGACAGACTGACCTGGGGGATGTAGTGGGGGACAGACTGTCCTGAGGGGGGGGTGTAGTGGGGTACAGACTGTCCTGGGGGGATGTAGTGGGGGGACAGACTGACCTGGGGAGATGTAGTGGGGGACAGACTGACCTGGGGGGATGTAGTGGGGGTACAGACTGTCCTGGGGGGATGTAGTGGGGGACAGACTGACCTGGGGGGATGTAGTGGGGTACAGACTGACCTGGGGGGATGTAGTAGGGGGCAGACTGACCTGGGGGATGTAGTGGGGGACAGACTGACCTGGGGGATGTAGTGGGGGACCAGAATGTCCTGGGGGGATGTAGTGGGGTACAGACTGACCTGGGGGGATGTAGTAGGGGGCAGACTGACCTGGGGGATGTAGTGGGGGACAGACTGACCTGGGGGATGTAGTGGGGGACAGACTGACCTGGGGGGATTATACTGGAGGACAGACTGACCTGGGGGCTTATAGGGGGGACAGACTGTCCTGGGGGGATGTAGTGGAGGAAAGACTGTCCTGGGGGGGGTTATACTGGAGTAGAGACTGTCCTGGGGGTTTATACTGGAGGACAGACTGTCCTGGGGGGATTATACTGGAGGACAGACTGACCTGGGGGGGTGTAGTGGGGTACAGACTGTCCTGGGGGGATGTAATGGGGTACAATGTTGGTCACGGGACGCTACATGCGCTGCAATACTACTCTAAGGCCCCTTTCACACTGGGGCGTTGGCGGTAAAGCGGCGCGTCTATTTTATCGGTGCTATTCGGCCGCTAGCGGGCAGTTTTAACCCCCACTAGAGGCCGAAAAAGGGTTAAACCGCCCGCAAATCACCGCTGCAGCAGCGTTATTGGCACGCTGCCCCATTGATTTCAATGGGTAGGAGCGGTGAATACACGGCTCCTTCACTGCTCCAAAGAGGAAGAAGACTTTTTTTACCGTCCTGCTAGCGCACCGCTCCAGTGTGAAAGCCGGAGTGAAAAGAGCCGCTTTTTTCAGGCGCTATTTTTAGCGCTGTAGCGTCTGAAAAATGCCTCAGTGTGAAAGGGGTCTCATGGAGGCGCCCAGAGGTGTCCCGGGTCTTTTACAATCCTATTGTGTAAACTGCAAAAACAAACTGCTGCGCCACCAAAGTCTTGGGGTTTGGCTGGACTCCCTCATCGCGAGGAGCTGAGATCGCGGAAGGGAAGGAGGAAGACGCGGCACCACTCTCAATGTGGCGCCAATGCCAATCTGGGCCTGGGCCCCCCCCCCATAGCGACGCCACTGCGAAGGTGCCCGGGACAGACCTAAAAAATGCGGGACTGTCCCGGGCAATCCGGGACACGCTGTCACCCTACTTCCACCCCACCTTAGTGCCCCACTGCTACTGGTTGCCATGGTGACCTCCCAGTCCCAATAGAGGTCAGGCCTCTGTAATGATGACCTCTCTATACATTTTTCCTGTTTTTCAGGAACGGGGTGGGCGGGGCTCTATAGACGTCACTTTCAGGGTATACGCGTCATATGACTTCCCGTCACCTTGACAACCAGGCCGGTTATTTAACAAACCAGAGAGGCGGGGGGAGGAGGCTAGCACGGCCAGCCGCTCTATCCTCGCCACTCCCGCAGCCTGTCACACGTCTCTATGGTAGGCGTGCCGAGCGGAATGCCGGGAGCGGGGAGGAGCGCAGAGTGTCCTGGGGAAGATGGCGGCGGTCCTATTCTCCTTGAGATGGAGCGGCTCCGTGCTGAGGACAGCGGGCACCGTACAGGTCAGAGCCGGGGAGGGGAAGAGGACCAATCATTATTACCCTGTATATTTCCCCTTATCCATGGGGGACCCTGGGGGGAGGGGATACTCTGTATATGACACCAGAAACAGAATCCAACTCAAGGGGCTGAAGGGAAGGGGGTACATTGAGGATCTCCCCCCCCAGGGAAGGGGGGTGCATTGAGGACCCCCCCCAAGGGAAGGGGGGGCATTGAGGATCCCCCCCCAAGGGAAGGGGGGCATTGAGGATCCCCCCAGAGAAGGGGGTCGCATTGAGGACCCCCCCCCTCCAGAGAAGGGGGTCGCATTGAGGATCTCCCCCCCCCCCCAGGGAAGGGGGGTGCATTGACGATCCCCCCCCCCACAGAAGGGGGTCGCATTTAGGATCTCCCTCCCCCCAGGGAAGGGGGTCGCATTGAGGATCTCCCCCCCCCCCCCAGGGAAGGGGGGTGCATTGAGGACCCCCCCCCAGGGAAGGGGGGTGCATTGAGGATCCCCCCCCAAGGGAAGGGGGGCATGTTGAGGATCCCCCCCCCAGCGAAGGGGGGCATGTTGAGGATCCCCCCCCAGCGAAGGGGGGTGCATTGAGGATCTCCCCCCCCCCCCAGGGAAGGGGGGTGCATTGAGGATCTCCCCCCCCCCCCAGGGAAGGGGGGTGCATTGAGGATCCCCCCCCAAGGGAAGGGGGGCATGTTGAGGATCCCCCCCCAAGGGAAGGGGGGCATGTTGAGGATCCCCCCAGCGAAGGGGGGCGCATTGAGGATCTCCCTCCCCAAGGAAGGGGGTCGCATTGAGGATCTCCCTCCCCCAGCGAAGGGGGTCGCATTGAGGATCTCCCTCCCCCAGGGACGGGGGTCGCATTTGAGGATCTCCCTCCCCCAGCGAAGGGGGTCGCATTGAGGATCTCCCTCCCCCAGGGAAGGGGGTCGCATTGAGGATCTCCCTCCCCCAGGGAAGGGGGTCGCATTGAGGATCTCCCTCCCCCAGGGAAGGGGGTCGCATTGAGGATCTCCCTCCCCCAGGGAAGGGGGTCGCATTGAGGATCTCCCTCCCCCAGGGAAGGGGGTCGCATTGAGGATCTCCCTCCCCCAGGGAAGGGGGTCGCATTGAGGATCTCCCTCCCCCAGGGAAGGGGGTCGCATGTTGAGGATCCCCCCCCCAGGGAAGGGGGGTCGCATTGAGGATCTCCCTCCCCAGGGAAGGGGGGTCGCATTGAGGATCTCCCCCCCCCCAGGGAAGGGGGTCGCATTGAGGATCCCCCCCCGGGAAGAGGGGCGCATTGAGGATCCCCCCCCCCGGGAAGAGGGGCGCATTGAGGATCCCCCCCCCCCGGGAAGAGGGGCGCATTGAGGATCCCCCCCCAAGGGAAGGGGGGCATGTTGAGGATCCCCCCAGCGAAGGGGGGCGCATTGAGGATCTCCCTCCCCAAGGAAGGGGGTCGCATTGAGGATCCCCCCCCCCAGGGAAGGGGGCGCATTGAGGATCTCCCCCCCCCCAGGGAAGGGGGCGCATTGAGGATCTCCCTCCCCCAGGGAAGGGGGTCGCATTGAGGATCCCCCCCCCCAGGGAAGGGGGCGCATTGAGGATCCCCCCCCCCGGGAAGAGGGGCGCATTGAGGATCCCCCCCCCCCGGGAAGAGGGGCGCATTGAGGATCCCCCCCCCCCCGGGAAGAGGGGCGCATTGAGGATCCCCCCCCCCCCGGGAAGAGGGGCGCATTGAGGATCCCCCCCCCCGGGAAGAGGGGCGCATTGAGGATCCCCCCCCCCGGGAAGAGGGGCGCATTGAGGATCCCCCCCCCGGGAAGAGGGGCGCATTGAGGATCCCCCCCCCCGGGAAGAGGGGCGCATTGAGGATCCCCCCCCCCGGGAAGAGGGGCGCATTGAGGATCCCCCCCCCCCGGGAAGAGGGGCGCATTGAGGATCCCCCCCCCCCGGGGCAAGAGGGGCGCATTGAGGATCCCCCCCCCCCCCGCGCATTGCCCCCCCCCCCCCCGGGAAGAGGGGCGCATTGAGGATCCCCCCCCCGGGAAGAGGGGCGCATTGAGGATCTCCCTCCCCCCCCCCCAGGGAAGGGGGGCGCATTGAGGATCTCCCTCCCCCCCCCCCCCCAGGGAAGAGGGGCGCATTGAGGATCTCCCTCCCCCCCCCCCCAGGGAAGGGGGGCGCATTGAGGATCTCCCTCCCCCCCCCCCCAGGGATGGGGGGCGCATTGAGGATCTCCCTCCCCCCCCCCCCCCAGGGAAGGGGGCGCATTGAGGATCTCCCCCCCCCCCCCCCCAGGGGGGGGGGCATTCCCCCCCTCCCCCCCCCCCCCAGGGAAGGGGGGTGCATTGAGGATCTCCCCCCCCCCCCCGGGAAGGGGGGCGCATTGAGGATCCCCCCCCGGGAAGGGGGGCGCATTGAGGATCCCCCCCCCCCCCAGGGAAGGGGGGCGCATTGAGGATCCCCCCCGGGAAGGGGGGGGGGGCATTGAGGATCCCCCCCCCCCCCGGGAAGGGGGGCGCATTGAGGATCCCCCCCGGGAAGGGGGGCGCATTGAGGATCCCCCCCGGGAAGGGGGGCGCATTGAGGATCCCCCCCCGGGAAGAGGGGCGCATTGAGGATCCCCCCCCCGGGAAGAGGGGCGCATTGAGGATCCCCCCCCGGGAAGGGGGGTGCATTGAGGATCTCCCCCCCCCAGGGAAGGGGGGCGCATTGAGGATCTCCCCCCCCCCCCAGGGAAGGGGGGCGCATTGAGGATCTCTCCCCCCCCCCCCCCAGGGAAGGGGGGTGCACTGAGGATCCCCCCCCCCAGGGAATGGGGCGCATTGAGGATCCCCCCCAGGGGGTTCTGGGCCTCACAACAGCGTCTACAATGGGGTATAATCTGACACATTCCTCCTTGGTATGGTCTGTGTTAGAAGAAGCTCCAATCACATTCTGCACACTGATTTCACGTGTTGGCTCCGCCCCCAGCTGGTGATCACGGGACAAAAGTCACACGGCATAACACGGGACTGTGAATTCCAGGAACACGACATAACACTCCATGTGGGGGAGGGGAGGTGTTGAGTAATTATTGAGGTTGGTTTGTTATCAGAGTGAGGCTGATTTTGGGAATCACATATAGGCGGGGATGCTTATATCGGGGAGGGGGGGGGGGGGGGGGGGGGGGGGGTTATAGGTGGGGGCGCTTATATCGGGGGGGGAGAGATCATATAGGCGGGGACGCTTATATGGGGGGGGGGGATCATATAGGCGGGGGGGATCATATAGGCGGGGACGCTTATATCGGGGGGGGGTCATATAGGCGGATCATATAGACGGGGACGCTTATATCGGGGGGGATCATATAGGCGGGGACGCTTATATCGGGGGGGATCATATAGACGGGGACGCTTATATCGGGGGGGGGGGGATCATATAGACGTGGATGCTTACATCGGGGGGGGGGGTCATATAGGTGGGGACGCTTATATTGGGGGGGGGGGAGAGCATATAGGCGGGGGCGCTTATATCGGGTGGGGATCATATAGGCGGGGGCGCTTATATCGGGGGGGATCATATAGGCGGGGACGCTTATATCGGGGGGGGGGGGGTCATATAGGCGGGGACGCTTATATCGGGGGGGGGGTCATATAGGCTGATATTGAGGGGGGGGGATCATGTAGGCGGGACGCTGATGTTGGTGGGGGGATCATGTAGGCGGGGCGCTGATATCGTGGGGGGGGGGGTGATCATGGGGGGGGGGGGGATCGTATAGACGGGGACGCTTATATTGGGGGGGGGGATCATGTAGGCAGGGCGCTGATATCGTGGGGGGGGGAATGTAGGCAGGGCGCTGATATCGTGGGGGGGGGGGGATCATGATATATGGGGGGGGGACAGGGGGGGGGGTCGGTGGGGGGGGGTGGGGGGGGGGGGGCGGGGGGGGGGGGGGTGCAATAGGGGGGGGGCGTGGGGGGGGGGGGGATCATATAGACGGGGACGCTTATATTGGGGGGGGTGGGGGGGGGGGGGGGATCATATAGACGGGGACGCTTATATTGGGGGGGGGGATCATGTAGGCAGGGCGCTGATATCGGGGGGGGGGGGGGATCATATAGACGGGGACGCTTATATTGGGGGGGGGATCATATAGACGGGGACGCTTATATTGGGGGGGGATCATATAGACGGGGACGCTTATATTGGGGGGGGATCATATAGACGGGGACGCTTATATTGGGGGGGGGGGGATCATGTAGGTGGGGCGCTGATATCGGGGGGGATCATATAGACGGGGACGCTTATATTGGGGGGGGGGGGGGGATCATGTAGGTGGGACGCTGATATCGGGGGGGGGGGGGGGGGGATCATGTAGGCGGGACGCTGATATCGGGGGGGGGGGATCATGTAGGCGGGGACGCTTATATTGGGGGGGGATCATGTAGGCGGGACGCTGATATGGGGGGGAGGGGGTTCTTGATGAACGCAGCAGTGCTGATCACATGGCGTTGTACACGGAATGCGGGGGAGGATGTGCTGCACGGTGATCAGTATATCAGAGTCTGCAGAGTGAACCCCGCAGATCACTTCCTATTCTTTGAAGCATTTTTCCTCCGGGCCAAGCTGTCCGGCAGAGATGACAGTGACGGGTGGGGACAGGTTATGTGGGGGGGGGGGGGGGGGGGGGTGCTTTTGTTTTCATAGTTTCCCGTTGATGTGGATAATTTAAAGGGAATGAACACAGAAGTTCTACTTCTAAGTGATATTTTGGGGTAAATCTGTCGTTTCTGTTGATGTTTTCAGGTGACCCGAAGTGCTCAGACAGCCGCAGCGCCCGCAGCAGCAGCATCGGCCCGCATCAAGAAATTCGCAATCTACAGATGGGATCCCGACAAGCCCGGAGACAAACCGCGCATGCAGACCTATGAGTTGGACCTGAATACGTAGGTGTCGCCCATCTCAGGGCTTTCCTGAGGACTAACTGTTTTTTTTTTTTCTACATAAACTGATCAGCCATAATATTGTGACCACCCACCTAATGTTGGGTAGGTCCCCCTCTCCTGACCCGTCCATACATGGACTCCATGAGACCTGTGAAGGTGCGCTGTGGTATCTGGCACCGAGCTGTCAGTAGAAGGTTCAAGATGGGAGGTGGGGCCTCCAGGGACCGGACTGGTTTTTCCAGCACATCCCACAGACGCTCCATTGGATTGATATCTGGAGGCCGACACCTCAAACCATTCTTGGATTCATCAGACCAGAGACCTCCTTCCGCTTGCTCCAGTTCTGATACTTGCACGCCCATTGTAGGCGCTTTTGGCTGTAGATACGGGTCAACATGGACATCCTGACTGATCACCACAAACTGTGATGCTCTGTGTGTTTTGACACCTTTCTATTAGATCCAGCCAATCACAGCTTCAGGAGCTCTACTGTTGGATGGACTACACAGGCCAACCTTCCCTCCCCGCCTCGGTCAATGATCCTTCCCTCCTTCCCTCCCCGCCTCGGTCAATGATCCTTCCCTCCTTCCCTCCCCGCCTCGGTCAATGATCCTTCCCTCCTTCCCTCCCCGCCTCGGTCAATGATCCTTCCCTCCTTCCCTCCCCGCCTCGGTCAATGATCCTTCCCTCCTTCCCTCCCCGCCTCGGTCAATGATCCTTCCCTCCTTCCCTCCCCGCCTCGGTCAATGATCCTTCCCTCCCCGCCTCGGTCAATGATCCTTCCCTCCCCGCCTCGGTCAATGATCCTTCCCTCCCCGCCTCGGTCAATGATCCTTCCCTCCCCGGTCAATGATCCTTCCCTCCTTCCCGCCTCGGTCAATGATCCTTCCCTCCCCGGTCAATGATCCTTCCCTCCTTCCCGCCTCGGTCAATGATCCTTCCCTCCTTCCCTCCCCGGTCAATGATCCTTCCCTCCCCGGTCAATGATCCTTCCCTCCTTCCCTCCCCGGTCAATGATCCTTCCCTCCTTCCCTCCCCGGTCAATGATCCTTCCCTCCTTCCCTCCCCGGTCAATGATCCTTCCCTCCTTCCCTCCCCGGTCAATGATCCTTCCCTCCTTCCCTCCCCGGTCAATGATCCTTCCCTCCTTCCCTCCCCGGTCAGTGATCCTTCCCTCCCCGGTCAGTGATCCTTCCCTCCCCGGTCAGTGATCCTTCCCTCCCCGGTCAGTGATCCTTCCCTCCCCGGTCAATGATCCTTCCCTCCCCGGTCAATGATCCTTCCCTCCTTCCCGCCTTGGTTAATGATCCTTCCCTCCCCAGTCAATGATCCCTCCCTCCTCCTCCCCCCTCCCCTTCCCGCCTCGGTCAGTGATCCTTCCTCCCTCCCCGGTCAGTGATCCTTCCTCCCTCCCCGGTCAGTGATCCTTCCTCCCTCCCCGGTCAGTGATCCTTCCTCCCTCCCCGGTCAGTGATCCTTCCTCCCTCCCCGGTCAATGATCCTTCCTCCCTCCCCGGTCAATGATCCTTCCTCCCTCCCCGGTCAATGATCCTTCCCTCCTTCCCCTTCCCGCCTCGGTCAGTGATCCTTCCCGCCTCGGTCAGTGATCTCCCCCCCCCCCCTTCCCGCCTCGGTCAATGATCCTTCCCTCCCCGCCTCGGTCAATGATCCTTCCCTCCCCGCCTCGGTCAATGATCCTTCCCTCCTTCCCTCCCCGCCTCGGTCAATGATCCTTCCCTCCTTCCCTCCCCGCCTCGGTCAATGATCCTTCCCTCCTTCCCTCCCCGCCTCGGTCAATGATCCTTCCCTCCCCGCCTCGGTCAATGATCCTTCCCTCCCTCCCTCCCCGCCTCGGTCAATGATCCTTCCCTCCCTCCCTCCCCGCCTCGGTCAATGATCCTTCCCTCCTTCCCTCCCCGCCTCGGTCAATGATCCTTCCCTCCTTCCCTCCCCGCCTCGGTCAATGATCCTTCCCTCCCCGCCTTGGTCAATGATCCTTCCCTCCCTCCCTCCCCGCCTCGGTCAATGATCCTTCCCTCCCTCCCTCCCCGCCTCGGTCAATGATCCTTCCCTCCTTCCCTCCCCGCCTCGGTCAATGATCCTTCCCTCCCCGCCTCGGTCAATGATCCTTCCCTCCTTCCCTCCCCGCCTCGGTCAATGATCCTTCCCTCCCCGCCTCGGTCAATGATCCTTCCCTCCCCGCCTCGGTCAATGATCCTTCCCTCCCCGCCTCGGTCAATGATCCTTCCCTCCCCGCCTCGGTCAATGATCCTTCCCTCCCCGCCTCGGTCAATGATCCTTCCCTCCCCGCCTCGGTCAATGATCCTTCCCTCCCCGCCTCGGTCAATGATCCTTCCCTCCCTCCCTCCCCGCCTCGGTCAATGATCCTTCCCTCCCCGCCTCGGTCAAGGATCCTTCCCTCCTTCCCTCCCCGCCTCGGTCAATGATCCTTCCCGCCTCGGTCAATGATCCTTCCCTCCTTCCCGCCTCGGTCAATGATCCTTCCCGCCTCGGTCAATGATCCTTCCCGCCTCGGTCAATGATCCTTCCCGCCTCGGTCAATGATCCTTCCCGCCTCGGTCAATGATCCTTCCCGCCTCGGTCAATGATCCTTCCCGCCTCGGTCAATGATCCTTCCCGCCTCGGTCAATGATCCTTCCCTCCTTCCCGCCTCGGTCAATGATCCTTCCCGCCTCGGTCAATGATCCTTCCCTCCTTCCCGCCTCGGTCAATGATCCTTCCCTCCCCGGTCAATGATCCTTCCCTCCTTCCCGCCTCGGTCAATGATCCTTCCTTCCCCGGTCAATGATCCTTCCCTCCTTCCCGCCTCGGTCAATGATCCTTCCCTCCCCGGTCAATGATCCTTCCCTCCTTCCCTCCCCGGTCAATGATCCTTCCCTCCCCGGTCAATGATCCTTCCCTCCCCGGTCAATGATCCTTCCCTCCTTCCCTCCCCGGTCAATGATCCTTCCCTCCTTCCCTCCCCGGTCAGTGATCCTTCCCTCCCCGGTCAGTGATCCTTCCCTCCCCGGTCAATGATCCTTCCCTCCTTCCCGCCTTGGTTAATGATCCTTCCCTCCCCAGTCAATGATCCCTCCCTCCTCCTCCCCCCTCCCCTTCCCGCCTCGGTCAGTGATCCTTCCTCCCTCCCCGGTCAATGATCCTTCCTCCCTCCCCGGTCAATGATCCTTCCTCCCTCCCTCCCCGGTCAATGATCCTTCCTCCCTCCCTCCCCGGTCAATGATCCTTCCTCCCTCCCTCCCTCCCCGGTCAATGATCCTTCCTCCCTCCCTCCCCGGTCAATGATCCTTCCTCCCTCCCTCCCCCGGTCAATGATCCTTCCTCCCTCCCTCCCTCCCCGGTCAATGATCCTTCCTCCCTCCCCGGTCAATGATCCTTCCTCCCTCCCTCCCTCCCCGGTCAATGATCCTTCCTCCCTCCCTCCCTCCCCGGTCAATGATCCTTCCTCCCTCCCTCCCTCCCCGGTCAATGATCCTTCCTCCCTCCCTCCCTCCCCGGTCAATGATCCTTCCCTCCTTCCCCTTCCCGCCTCGGTCAGTGATCCTTCCCGCCTCGGTCAGTGATCCCCCCCTTCCCGCCTCGGTCAATGATCCTTCCCTCCCCGCCTCGGTCAATGATCCTAACGATTCCGACGGCCCAGTCACCGATGCTGGTGATGGGTGCACACGGCTGTGACCCACACCCCTGCCCAAAGGCTTACCTTCCTCCGCTGCACTGCAAGGACTTGCTGTGCCAGCACCCGCGCCCCGCCTTCTCCCACCCACTCCGCGACCCCCCCCCCCCCCACTGATTTTCGGAAATGCAGGGTATCAGGGGAAGCATCAGGAGCATTTGCCCGAATACAAGTACTCGGTATCGGTGCAACCCTAGTTACAAGCATGACTCCCACAGGCAGAGGCATGATGGGACTTGTAGTTTCGCAAAAGCTGGAGGGCTGCCAGTTTGAGACCCCTGTCTGAGGACCCTGAGAGTGGGTTGATTACAGGAGTGTGTGTGTGTGTGTGTGTGTGTGTGTGTGTAGTTGTGATGTATTTCTGGAAATATTATGATGTTCTGTATAGACAGTTTCATTATCCGGTTCCTGAGGCTGACTGTGTCCCTTGCTCCTCTCAGGTGTGGCCCTATGGTCCTGGATGCCCTTATCAAGATAAAGAATGAGATGGACCCCACGTTGACCTTCCGCCGGTCATGCAGGGAAGGTAAGCGTCCCGCAGATCACCGCAATTTTACTAAAACTGGAGCGCTCAGAATCTGGTGCTGCTCTGTATGGCAGCCAATCGGCTTCCAACTTCAGCGTGTTCAATGAAGCTTTGACAATAAAAACTGGAAGCTGATTGGTTTCTGGGCAGAGCTGCACCAGATTTTGCACTCTACAGTTTTAGGCTCCGTTCACACCATGGCGTTTCGGATCGCGGGTGGAATCCTGGGTCTTCTTTTTGGGGCGACAGGCATCCCCCAGATTTGAGTGACAATCACGGCAAAATTGCTCCATGATTGGGCGTAAGGATCGCAAGCGCGTCCCGTGTTTGTTGCTGCGATTCAGGATCCGGAATGCCATAGTGTGAGCGGAGCTTACTTGGTAAATGACCCTCATATGTCTGGTTGGCAAGACAGGCGTTTTTATATTTACAACCGGCCTCCTGTCACCTCTGTTCCAGGTATCTGCGGCTCCTGCGCCATGAATATTAATGGAGGCAACACCCTGGCCTGTACTGTAAAGATTGACACTAACCTGAGCAAAGTCTCCAAGATCTACCCCCTCCCCCACATGTACGTGGTGAAGGACCTGGTGCCCGTAAGTAACACTGTGATGGGTGATAACACTTCCTCCTCCGATTGTCTTCCTCTACATCAGGGGTCTCAAACTGGTGGCCCTCCCAGCTGTTGCGGAACTACAAGTTCCATCATGCCTCTGCCTATGGGAGTCATGCTTGTAACTGTCAGCCTTGCAATGCCTCATGGGAATTGTAGTTCTGCAACAGCTGGAGGGCCGCCAGTTTGAGTGCCCCCTGCTCTACATGGTGCCATCTCCTATGTCATCTTCTACTTCTCTGTTCTTCAGGATCTCAGCAACTTCTACGCTCAGTATAAAGCCATTGAGCCTTACCTGAAGAAGAAGGATGAGAGCCAGCAGGGGAAGGCCCAGTACTACCAGTCCATAGAGGACCGCGACAAACTGGTGAGCTCCGCCACCTCCTCCCTCTACTCCAATGAGGAGGAACCGCCAGACCCGCTAACTTCATCCTCCCACTAAGACCCAATAATGTTCGCTGTGTTATTTATAGTTTAAAGGATAAGATTGTCCGATTGGTTTACATATACTTCCTGCACCTTCACACCCCAGATCGCCCCCCCACTTCCTGCACCCTCACACCTCAGATTGCCCCCCACTTCCTGCACCTTCACACCTCAGATTGCCCCCCACTTCCTGCACCTTTACACCTCAGATTGCCCCCCACTTCCTGCACCTTCACACCTCAGATTGCCCCCCACTTCCTGCACCTTCACACCTCAGATCGCCCCCCACTTCCTGCTCCTTCACACCTCAGATCAGCCCTAAACTCTGCACCTTCACACCTCAGATTGCCCCCCACTTCCTGCACCTTCACACCTCAGATCGCCACCCACTTCCTGCACCTTTACACCTCAGATCAGCCCTAAACTCTGCACCTTCACACCTCAGATCAGCCCTAAACTCTGCACCTTCACACCTCAGATCAGCCCTAAACTCTGCACCTTCACACCTCAGATCAGCCCTAAACTCTGCACCTTCACACCTCAGATCGCCCCCCACTTCCTGCACCTTCACACCTCAGATCGCCCCCCACTTCCTGCACCTTCACACCTCAGATTGCCCCCCACTTCCTGCACCTTTACACCTCAGATTGCCCCCCACTTCCTGCACCTTCACACCTCAGATTGCCCCCCACTTCCTGCACCTTCACACCTCAGATCGCCCCCCACTTCCTGCACCTTCACACCTCAGATTGCCCCCCCACTTCCTGCTCCTTCACACCTCAGATTGCCCCCCACTTCCTGCTCCTTCACACCTCAGATCGCCCCCCACTTCCTGCACCTTTACACCTCAGATCGCCCCCCACTTCCTGCACCTTTACACCTCAGATCGCCCCCCCACTTCCTGCACCTTCACACCTCAGATCGCCCCCCACTTCCTGCACCTTTACACCTCAGATCGCCCCCCACTTCCTGCACCTTTACACCTCAGATCGCCCCCCACTTCCTGCACCTTAACACCTCAGATCGCCCCCCACTTCCTGCACCTTCACACCTCAGATTGCCCCCCACGTCCTGCACCTTTACACCTCAGATTGCCCCCCACTTCCTGCACCTTCACACCTCAGATTGCCCCCCACTTCCTGCTCCTTCACACCTCAGATCGCCCCCCACTTCCTGCACCTTTACACCTCAGATCGCCCCCCACTTCCTGCACCTTTACACCTCAGATCGCCCCCCCACTTCCTGCACCTTCACACCTCAGATCGCCCCCCACTTCCTGCACCTTTACACCTCAGATCGCCCCCCACTTCCTGCACCTTCACACCTCAGATCAGCCCCCCCACTTCCTGCACCTTCACACCTCAGATCGCCCCCCACTTCCTGCACCTTCACACCTCAGATCGCCCCCCACTCCTGCACCTTCACACCTCAGATCAGCCCTAAACTCTGCACCTTCACACCTCAGATCGCCCCCCACTTCCTGCACCTTCACACCTCAGATCGCCCCCCCACTTCCTGCACCTTCAGATCAGCCCTAATTCCTGCACCTTCACCTCAGATTGCCCCCCACTTCCTGCACCTTCACACCTCAGATTGCCCCCCCACTTCCTGCACCTTCACACCTCAGATTGCCCCCCACTTCCTGCACCTTCACACCTCAGATTGCCCCCCCCTTCCTGCTCCTTCACACCTCAGATTGCCCCCCACTTCCTGCTCCTTCACACCTCAGATTGCCCCCCACTTCCTGCTCCTTCACACCTCAGATTGCCCCCCACTTCCTGCTCCTTCACACCTCAGATCGCCCCCAACTTCCTGCTCCTTCACACCTCAGATTGCCCCCCACTTCCTGCTCCTTCACACCTCAGATTGCCCCCCACTTCCTGCTCCTTCACACCTCAGATTGCCCCCCACTTCCTGCTCCTTCACACCTCAGATCGCCCCCCACTTCCTGCTCCTTCACACCTCAGATCGCCCCCCCCCCCCCCCCCCCCCCACACTTCCTGCTCCTTCACACCTCAGATCTGTCCAATTTTATATCATACCTGCTGCATTTAGTGGTTTCACTAGGAAGAAGGTACGCTGGTACTGAGGTGGGCTGGCACCTGAAAATTTTCAAAGGGCCTCTATGAAATGTCATGGGGGGGGTTGGGGCATGGCAGGCTTTGTTGTAATTGCTAACATGTGGCAGTGACCCTCTATTTGTACAGAGCGAGGCCCCACCCAAAGAATCCTCTACACATGCCAAGTGACTCTTGGGTGCCACTTATAACGATAGTGTGGCTCACCTTGGTACCCATGCCTTAGTCTGCCTCCCTATCTCTGGGTAGAACATGTCGGGTTTTATTGCAGGCTGTATCCCCGCTAGTGAGAATCATCCTCTCTATTTGTCCTGGTGGCCTCTGCCGTGGACTGACAATGAAGATCCATACTAAATTCTGAAGTATAAATATTGCTATTGACTGACCTATCGCTGTGTCTCTGTAGGACGGACTGTATGAGTGCATCCTGTGTGCCTGCTGCAGCACCAGCTGTCCCAGCTACTGGTGGAATGCGGACAAGTACCTCGGGCCGGCTGTTCTCATGCAGGTAATAATGGCTGAAATCTCCATGTTTAACTTTTTTTTTTTTTTTTTTTTTTTTTATAAAAAATATAAAAATAAAAATATTTAATGTAAGAAGAATCTTTGGGAGGTCAGTGCTTCATCCCCAGATCTCTCCCCCCCCCCTGCAGGCTTACCGCTGGATGATCGATTCCAGAGACGACTTCACAGAAGAACGATTGGCACAACTGCAGGATCCCTTCTCGCTGTACCGCTGCCACACCATCATGAACTGCACCAGGACGTGTCCCAAGGTAACTGCCCCAGTGTGCCGCCATGTTATGTGGGGGGGAGGGATTAAAGTGGAAGTAGTCCAATCTGAGGTAAACCTGCTGCCACCCCCAGAAGAAAGAAGTGTATACTTTCCTATACTAAAGCCTAGATGTTGGAAAGCCGCTCGTTCCATAACTCTCAGTGGCTCTTTCCCAAACCTCAAATTGGGGGACATGCACTGTTTACATTACGTGAGAATCACATGTCCTCATGAATATTCAGTGTACATATTTGTCAGTACACTCTCTGGATCCGGGGGTCTCCAAACTTTATAAACAAAAGGCCAGTTTACTGCCCTTCAGAGTTAAAGGGGGGGGGGGGGGGGGGGGGGGGGGCGCTATGGCCAATGGGAGTAGAAATTGTCCTAGTGTCAATGGGGAGTTAACAGTGCATCTTTGGGGAAGGAATAGCACCCTGTTGTTGGGGGGAATAGTGCCCCCCTTTTGTTGGTGTCGGCGGGAGGAATAGTGCCCCCCTTTTGTTGGTGTCGGCGGGAGGAATAGTGCCCCCCTTTTGTTGGTGTCGGCGGGAGGAATAGTGCCTCCCCCTTTTGTTGGTGTCGGCGGGAGGAATAGTGCCTCCCCCCTTTTGTTGGTGTCGGCGGGAGGAATAGTGCCTCCCCCTTTTGTTGGTGTCGGCGGGAGGAATAGTGCCTCCCCCTTTTGTTGGTGTCGGCGGGAGGAATAGTGCCCCCCCCTTTTGTTGGTGTCGGCGGGAGGAATAGTGCCTCCCCCCTTTTGTTGGTGTCGGCGGGAGGAATAGTGCCCCCCCCCCTTTTGTTGGTGTCGGCGGGAGGAATAGTGCCCCCCCCCCTTTTGTTGGTGTCGGCGGGAGGAATAGTGCCCCCCCCCCTTTTGTTGGTGTCGGCGGGAGGAATAGTGCCTCCCCCTTTTGTTGGTGTCGGCGGGAGGAATAGTGCCTCCCCCTTTTGTTGGTGTCGGCGGGTGGAATAGTGCCCCCCCCTTTTGTTGGTGTCGGCGGGAGGAATAGTGCCCCCCCCCCTTTTGTTGGTGTCGGCGGGAGGAATAGTGCCTCCCCCCTTTTGTTGGTGTCGGCGGGAGGAATAGTGCCCCCCCCCCTTTGTTGGTGTCGGCGGGAGGAATAGTGCCCCCCCCCCCCCTTTTGTTGGTGTCGGCGGGAGGAATAGTGCCTCCCCCCTTTTGTTGGTGTCGGCGGGAGGAATAGTGCCCCCCCCCCCCTTTGTTGGTGTCGGTGGGAGGAATAGTGCCCCCCCCCCCCTTTGTTGGTGTCGGCGGGAGGAATAGTGCCCCCCCCCCCTTTGTTGGTGTCGGCGGGAGGAATAGTGCCCCCCCCCCCCTTTGTTGGTGTCGGTGGGAGGAATAGTGCCCAAAAGGGCTGGACAAATGCAAACAAAGGTTTGCAGTTTGGAGATCACTGCTCTGAATCATCACATTGCATCCAAAGATTTTAGTCGGTAATCAGAGGAGTACAACATTTCGGGGCCACTCAGGACCCCTTTGTCAGGAATTGTACCGAAAGGGTCCTGTGTGGCCCCCGAAACTTTGTACTCCTCCTATGATCTAGGGCTGCAACTAACGATTATTTTCATAATCGATTAGTTGGCCGATTATTGTTTCAATTAATTGGTTAATAACCTTAAAAAAATTGTGGTGTATAATTTAGTTAATATGTAAAGTTAAAAAAAAAAAGCAATTTATTCTTAAATATCTCTATGCAGTGGTAAATATAAACCACCAACTATATGGTTAGGGAGCAAAATATCGAATCCACTCTGAGAATAACAGACAGAAGAGATATATATACTGTGTATATGCTATTAGAGGAGATATACTGTGTATATGCTATTAGAGGAGATATACTGTGTATATGCTATTAGAGGAGATGTACTGTGTATATGCTATTAGAGGAGATGTACTGTGTATATGCTATTAGAGGAGATGTACTGTGTATATGCTATTAGAGGAGATGTACTGTGTATATGCTATTAGAGGAGATGTACTGTGTATATGCTATTAGAGGAGATGTACTGTGTATATGCTATTAGAGGAGATGTACTGTGTATATGCTATTAGAGGAGATGTACTGTGTATATGCTATTAGAGGAGATGTACTGTGTATATGCTATTAGAGGAGATATACTGTGTATATGCTATTAGAGGAGATATACTGTGTATATGCTATTAGAGGAGATATACTGTGTATATGCTATTAGAGGAGATGTACTGTGTATATGCTATTAGAGGAGATGTACTGTGTATATGCTATTAGAGGAGATGTACTGTGTATATGCTATTAGAGGAGATGTACTGTGTATATGGTATTAGAGGAGATGTACTGTATATATGGTATTAGAGGAGATGTACTGTATATATGGTATTAGAGGAGATGTACTGTATATATGGTATTAGAGGAGATGTACTGTATATATGGTATTAGAGGAGATGTACTGTATATATGGTATTAGAGGAGATGTACTGTATATATGGTATTAGAGGAGATGTACTGTATATATGGTATTAGAGGAGATGTACTGTATATATGGTATTAGAGGAGATGTACTGTATATATGGTATTAGAGGAGATGTACTGTATATATGGTATTAGAGGAGATGTACTGTATATATGGTATTAGAGGAGATGTACTGTATATATGGTATTAGAGGAGATGTACTGTATATATGGTATTAGAGGAGATGTACTGTATATATGGTATTAGAGGAGATGTACTGTATATATGGTATTAGAGGAGATGTACTGTTTGGTTTTTTTGGCCAATTTGTTGCTGGGCAGATTAAAAAACACAAATTGCTGCAAAAACCCATTACATGCTTTTCTGCAGCTTCTCCATTGAAGTTTATTGAACCAAAAAAAAAGCACCGTTTTGCATAAAAAAAAAAAATCCCTGATCCTTTCCAAATACGCAGCGGCTGAAAAAAGCCTCAATGTGATCGTGTCCCATAGGAAACCATGTAAATGAACTGTAGGGAGTTTCTGCAAAAAACACATAGATGTGAACCAGGTCTAAGAGGTTTAGTAACATAATGGGGGTTAAAAAAAAAAAAAAAAAAAATGAGCCCTTTATAGTACAAAAAAAAAAAAAAGAAGCAGATAATCACTACTGTAAGGGGTTATTTTTTTTTTTCTTTTGTAGAACTGTGAAAGTTATATTTACAGTAGCGATTATTTGCTCTTTTTGTACTATAAAGGGCTCATTTTATTTTTATTTTTTTTTATTTTTTTTTTAACCCCATTATATTATAGGTCGATATGGTCGATTAATCGATTATGAAAATAGTAATCGATTAGGTGTTTCAGCCCTACTACGATCCCTTCGACTAAAACCTCTGACCACTATTTAATGATCTGCGGCACGTTGAGAAATAATTTTGCTTCTGTCTCTTTATTTCACTAATCTTCCTGTAAATTGATTTCAGGGTCTCAATCCTGGCAAAGCGATCGCAGAAATTAAGAAGATGATGGCGACTTATAAGGAAAAAGCCGCCGTGGCATAACCTCCCCCAGAGACTTCCAAACCCATGCAAATCGAACGCACAACAGTCCCTTCTCCACTGAGAACTCCGCCCACCGCGTCTCTGGTCAGGGCCTTCCTGACGCCTCTTTTCATTGTGTTTTCTGCTTCATGGCTGTAGAGAGAAGTCACTGATTGAATTGTACGCTTCTTTACAATGCTGAGATTAAAGCGATCGGTCTGTGTGTAGACTGCCTGACTACGTCTGGGACAATCGCTGTTTATTTTTATAGATTTTATCTCCTCCGAGGACAGAGCGCGTCTCGGCCGCTGGAAGCTGATTGGTGGAGGAATTCATTCGATGGAACCGGAAGTTCCAGCGCGGCTCGCTTTTGGTTTATTGTTTTAATGTAAAAGTTGCTTTACCACTCAGATAACTAATCTACTGAGACTGACGTGTGTCGTCCATCTGTGTGATGTCATCTGATCTGTCTGTCTGCTACACTTATCATAAAAGAGTATAAAATACACATTTTTGTATTCAACCTCCCTGAGTGAGCAAGAAAAATAACGGCTTCTTGCCCGGCCATCATTTGTCTAGAGGCCGGGCAGGAAGTGGTTCTGGGTAGGCTGTCTTACCCAGGACACACTTGGTTGGGCCCCGTGGTCTGTCACCGGCTATGTCCACGGAACAGCCAATGATGGCTCACTCTACCGGGCCACTGCCAGTACCGTGTGATCGCTGTGACCAATCGCAGCAGATCACGTGACAATTGTACCCAATGGATGGCTTCCATTTATTTGTGTACTATTGTTTTTTTGCTCACTGTGATTGGTCACAATGATTACATGGTACAGACAGGGCCAATCACAGCCCATCTGTACTAGACATGTGCACAACTTTGTTTCCGTTGATTCGTAAGTCGTCGGTGTTCGTATTCGTAACGATTCGTAAGAGTTATTTTTTCGTTGATTCGTTTTTCCGTTAGTTTAATCTTCGTTTATTCGAAATTCGGACGCATTCTTATTTATTCGTAATCGGAGCATAATTTTATGTAACGTGTATGCTATTATTACATTTTAAGAGACATGGAAAATTACGAATCGAAAAAAAAATTACGAATGTATGAATTTTTTCGTTCATTTTCGTTGTTCCTGTTTTTGTTTTTCGGATTTTCTTCATTCGTACATTCGTTGTTTCTAATTTTATTTTTATTTATTTTTTTCGGATTCGAACGATTTGTTAATTTTTAGCGAATCGTTCGTTCGTACGAAACCAAACTAACGAAACGCATTGCACATGTCTAATCTGTACCATGTGATTAGCCGTGGCCAGTGACAGATGATCACAATACACGCCGAGTGAATTGATTTTCATTCAGTAAAAATTGGCTGCTTATAACAGTGAATATCACTAGATAATAAGTGATAATAATGTGAATAAAATCCTGATCACCTCCCCAGAGTAGTATAGTGTTACTATGGTAACCCTGTATTGCTCTGGTTACAGCGTGTGATAAAAAAAAAAGTAATAAAATAAAAATTTAAGTGTGGGGTTTTTTTTTTTTTTTTTTTTTTTTTTATTTACATTTTTCACAACTTCAAAAAAGCCACCACGCCGCTTACTATATACCTTGGACTTTCTACTTTCCAAAAAGGGGTAATTTGAGAGGTATTTTTTTTTACTGTCCTGGCCTTTCCGGGTCTCAAGAAATGAGATTTGCTGTCAGGAATGATTGATTTTCAGATCTAGATATATATAAGAAAATGTAATTATTTTTTTTTACTATATATATCAGCGTATAACACGCACCCCAAGTTTAGGGGGGCATTTTAAGGAAAAAAAGTTTTAGGAGGGAAGTTTTTAGGGGGAAAAAAAAAAACCCGTACATTTTAAGCTCCATTTGCAGCCTTACCCACGGTTAAATTTCCCGCCGCCGAGACAGACCGCGCGTGCGCCGCCGAAAAGACCGAGCCGACTGTTCGGCTCCGCTCGCGGTCCTGCCTCCCTGCTGTTTCAGGAGCGAGCGCAGGGAGGCGGGACTACGAGCCGAACAGGCGGCTCTGTCTTTTCCGGCGGCGCTACGGTCTTTTTTGCTATTTTTGTCACTTTTTTTATTTTTTTGGGGTATCGGCGTATAACACGCACCCACGACTTTCCCCGATTTTAAGGGGGGAAAAAGTGTGTGTTTATATGCCGATTAAATACGGTATGTATGTATATATATATATATATATATATATGTGTGTGTGTGTGTGTGTGTGTGTGTGTATGTATATATATCTCTGCAACTAACGATTATTTTCATAATTGATTAGTTGGCTGATTATTGTTTCGATTAATCGGTTAATAACTTTAAAAAAATATGTGGTGTATAATTTAGTTAATATGTAAAGTTAAAAAAAAAGCAATTTATTCTTCAATATCTCTATGCAGTGGTAAATATAAACAACCAACTGTATGGTTAGGGAGCAAAATATCAAATCCACTCTGAGAATAACAGACAGAAGAGATATACTGTATATACTATTAGAGGAGATATACTGTATATACTATTAGAAGAGACATACTGTTTTTTGGCCAATTTGTTGTTGGGCAGATTAAAAAACACAAATTGCTGCAAAAACGTATTACATGCTTTTCTGCTGCTTCGCAATTGAAGTATATTGAACCAAAAAAAAACACTGTTTTGCGTTAAAAAAAAAAAAAGTCGCTGACGCTTTTCCAAATACGCAGCGGCTGAAAAAAAGCGTAGATGTGAACGTGTCCCATAGGAAACCATGTAATGAACTGTAGTGCGTTTCTGCAAAAAGCACCAAAAAAACACATAAATGTGAACCAGGCCTGAGACATTAAGTAACATAATGAGGGGGTTAAATAAAACTAAAATTAGCCCTTTAAGTACAAAAGTTCATTTTTTTTTTTTACTGTGTAACTGTGAAAGTAATCTTTACAGTAGCGATTTGCTCTTTTTGTACTATAAAGGGCTCATTTTAGTTTTTTTTTTTTTAGTTTTTTTTAACCCCCATTATGTTTCTGGCCGATTAATCGATTATGAAAATAGTAATCGATTAGTTGTTTCAGCCCTATATATATATAAAGATTTTTACCACAAAAAAAAAAAAAAACTGGGAAAACGTATTGACTCGAGTATAAGCCTAGGGTGAGAAATGCGCAGCTACTGTAAGTGGAAAAGAGGGTCAATAATGCCCATTTGCAGCCATAGGTCCCCCAACTTCAAACTCGGTAGTTAAGGGTTCCTAAATGCCTGCAGCCAAAAATTGGTGCTAGGAACCCCAAATTTTGGTTTGCAAACCCAATAGAACCAGCACTACAACATATCCAAAGATGGGGTTCCTGGCACCAAGTGGCCCGAGATACGGCCCCCCAAAGTCGGTTTGGAAAATGTCAAGCACTTTTCTGCAGCAGAGAATGCCATTTTCCGACCCGACTTTTGGGACCCGTATCTCGGGGGCCACTTGGTGCTAGGAACCCCAAATTTGGTGTGCAAGCCCAGTGGAACCAGCACTACACCATGATGTTCCTAGCACCAAGTGGCCCTAACGACATCTCGTTATGTGTATACCGTCTCCCATAAAATAAGACCTACAAGGGCTTATTGGGGGGGTAGGGCTTATATTGCTGCCATCACCGACACTCACGCTAGGTCTTATTTTCGGGGAAAACAGGGTAGAAGTCACCTGTTCACAGAATCTCTTTCTTCCATTCAAGCCAAGAAACCTTTAAGGATTTAGAGAAGATCTGTAAAGAAGAGGAGGACCAAAATCTCTTCCATCACCATCATGGGTGAGGCCAAAGATCTGTCAGAGGACGTCGGGGAGCTGGAAGGCTCGAATGGGCTACAAGACCATCAGCAAGAAGATCGGTGAGGAGGAGACGACTGTTGGAGAGATTATTCACAAATGGAAGAAACACAAAATAACCATCAATCGTCCTCAGGTCTGGAGCTCCATGCAAGATTTCTCCTCATGGGGTGAGGATGGTCATGAGAAAAGTGAGGGATCCGCCCAGAACTACATGGGAGGAGCTTGTGAAGGATCTCAGGGCAGTTGGGACCACAATCCAGGGGCGTACCTAGAGCATCTGGCACCCCCCCCCCACCCCCACGTTAAAATGTAAAAACACCCCACTGTGCCCCCTGCATACCCCTGTATCCCCCAATATCTCTTTCACTACTGTGTACCCCCTCTCCACAACTGCACCTCTGGATCCCCTTACAAAACACAGCACTCTGCACCTCCGGACCCCTATACAGTACACTGCACCCTGCACCTCTGGACGCCTTTACAGTACACTTCACCCTGCACCTCTGGACGCCTTTACAGTACACTTCACCCTGCACCTCTGGACCCCTTTACATTACACATCACCCTGCACCTCTGGACCCCTTTACAATACACAGTACCCTGCACCTCTGGACCCCTTTACATTACACAGCACCCTGCATCTCTGGACCCCTTTACGTTACACAGCACCTTGCACCCCTTTACGTTACACAGCACCCTGCACCTCTGGACCACTTTACATTACACAGTACCCTGCACCTCTGGACCCCTTTACATTACACAGCACCCTGCACCCCTTTACATTACACAGCACCCTGCACCCCTTTACGTTACACAGCACCCTGCACCTCTGGACCCCTTTACATTACACAGCACCCTGCACCCCTTTACGTTACACAGCATCCTGCATCTCTGGACCCCTTTACGTTACACAGCATCCTGCATCTCTGTATCCCTTTACATTACACAGCACCCTGCACCTCTGGACCACTTTACATTACACAGTACCCTGCACCTCTCGACCCCTTTACATTACACAGTACCCTGCACCTCTGGGCCCCTTTACATTACACAGCACCCTTCACATTTGGACCCCTTTACATTACACATCCCCCTTCACCTCTAGGCCCCTTGACATTACACAGCACCCTGCATCTCTGGACCCCTTTACAATACTCAGCACCTTGCACCCCTTTACAGTACACTGCACCCTGCACCTCTGGACCCCTTTACATTACACAGCACCCTGCACCCCTTTACGTTACACAGCATCCTGCATCTCTGGACCCCTTTACGTTACACAGCATCCTGCATCTCTGGACCCCTTTACGTTACACAGCACCCTGCACCCCTTTACGTTACACAGCATCCTGCATCTCTGTACCCCTTTACATTACACAGCACCCTGCACCTCTGGACCACTTTACATTACACAGTACCCTGCACCTCTCGACCCCTTTACATTACACAGTACCCTGCACCTCTGGACCCCTTTACAATACACAGCACCCTGCATCTCTGGCACCTTTACATTACACAGTACCCTGCACCTCTGGGCCCCTTTACATTACACAGCACCCTGCACCTCTGGACCCCTTTACGTTACACAGCACCCTGCACCCCTTTACGTTACACAAGACCCTGCATCTCTGGACCCCTTTATGTTACACAGCACCCTGCACCTCTGGACCACTTTACATTACACAGTACCCTGCACCTTGGGACCCCTTTACGTTACACAGCACCCTTCACATTTGGACCCCTTTACATTACACATCCCCCTTCACCTCTGAGCCCCTTGACATTACACAGCACCCTGCATCTCTGGACCCCTTTACAATACTCGGCACCTTGCACCCCTTTACAGTACACTGCACCCTGCACCTCTGGACCCCTTTACATTACACAGCACCCTGCACCCCTTTACGTTACACAGCATCCTGCATCTCTGGATCCCTTTACATTACACAGCACCCTGCACCCCTTTACGTTACACAGCATCCTGCATCTCTGTACCCCTTTACATTACACAGCACCTGCACCTCTGGACCACTTTACATTACACAGTACCCTGCATCTCTGGCACCTTTACATTACACAGTACCCTGCACCTCTGGGCCCCTTTACATTACACAGCACCCTGCACCTCTGGACCCCTTTACGTTACACAGCACCCTGCACCCCTTTACGTTACACAGCACCCTGCATCTCTGGACCCCTTTATGTTACACATTACCCTGCACCTCTGGACCACTTTACATTACACTGTACCCTGCACCTCGGGACCCCTTTACGTTACACAGCACCCTTCACATTTGGACCCCTTTACATTACACATCCCCCTTCACCTCTGGGCCCCTTGACATTACACAGCACCCTGCATCTCTGGACCCCTTTACAATACTCAGCACCTTGCACCCCTTTACAGTACACTGCACCCTGCACCTCTGGACCCCTTTACATTACACAGCACCCTGCACCTCTGCACTCTGCGTGTTACACAGACCCCCCCCCCACAGCTCTGGACCCCCTGCATGTTACACAGACCCCACCCCCCACTGCTCTGCCCTTCCCTACCTTAATCATGCAGAGGGAGAGACACAGCAGCGCTGAATAGAGTTTTATATATATATTATATTATTTATTTATTATTTATATTTTGTTTGGTTTGTTTGGTTCCCGTGAACTGCTGGAGTTAACTTGTCATATTAACAAGCTAATGATTGGTTGCTAGTACGCCACTGCCACAGTCACCAAACAAACCAAACAAAATATAAATAATAAACAAATATATAATATAAATAAAAATATTATATACATAATAAATCAAATATAAATACAAATAAAATAATAAATATATGTGTTGGGTTGTATGTAGTTATAAATAATAATATAAATAAATAATATATAATATAAATATTAAATAAAATATAAATAATAAATATACTATTTGTTGGGTGGGATGTTGTTAAATAAAATCTTCTCCTAATCTGCAAAAATGGACAGGAATGTGCAAAAATAACTGTGACCACCCAACCCCCCCCTCCCCCCCCCCCCTCCTATGACATACTATATGGATAAAACTCATGCCAATGCTGTGCCACAAAAAGGCCACTAGATGGCACTGTGTCACCATTTCTCGGTGTCACCCCATTAACAGTCAGGAGAGTGGATTCATTATCATTTATTTATTCGTCCCGATCGTTTTCATATGACATCTGTAGAGCAGAAAGAACAATATGTTGTTTATTGTTTTCTTTTTTTAATTAATAATCCAACCAGGTGTGGCATTGATCCTCCGCAGACATTCTGATGTCTATCCTACCCGCTCCCTCTCCTTTGTGAATAAAGATACAGGATCACAATATATACCGAGCAATTTATAAAAGGTGACAATGGCGGGTTTTATGGGAAATATCAATTTAAATCGCAGCGCTAGAAGTGAGACTATAGCTTCCATCTAGCGGCCATCAAGCAGTATTTTTTTTATTTTATTTTTTATTGAGCTATTTCAGGAAAGTACCACATCATGGCCACTAGATGGAGCTGATGATTGTAGTGGATAATCATATTACAAAATATACGCCAAACGTTGGGTGGTGCCTGTGCCAATGATTGAGACAGCCGCACAGAGATCCCCCCCCACCCCCCACCATAGGCTCCAGGAGATCCCAGAAACCGTTAGGTCAGATGTCTCCCGTATGTCATCCCTTATTTCTATTCCAAAGTAGGTTTCCATTCCTTGGAGAAGGAATAAAAGAGAAAAAATAAAAAATAAATTCTCTTTTTTTTTTAATCACTTTTATTCCTTCTCCAAGGAATGTACACATTCATTGGAATAGAAAATATAAATAAAATCTCTTATTTAATTTTTATTTTTTTTATCACTTTTATTCCTATCTCAAGGAATGTACACATTCCTTGGAATAGAAAAATCAAATAAATTCTCTTATTTTTTTATTTATTTTTATTTTTTATCAATTCCAAGGAATGTGTACATTCCCTGGAATAGTAATAAAAGTGATAAAAATAAATAAATACGAGAATTTATTTATTTTTTCTATTCCAATGAATGTGTGCATTTCTTGGAATAGGAATAAAAGTGATAAAAAATAAATAAAATAAATGAGAGAATTTATTTATTTTTTCTATTCCAAGGAATGTGTACATTCCTTGAGATAGGAATAAAAGTGAAAAAAAAAAAATAAAAATTAAATAAGAGAATGTATTTATGTTTTCTATTCCAATGAATGTGTACATTCCTTGGAATAGGAATAAAAGTGATAAAAAAATAAATAAAAATATAAAATAAATAAGAGAATGTATTTTTTTTTCTGTTCCAAGGAATGTGTACATTCCTTGAGATAGGAATAAACATGATAAAAAAAAAATAAAAAATAAATAAATAAGAGAATGTATTTTTTTTTCTATTCCAAGGAATGTGTAGATTCCTTGGAATAGGAATAAAAGTGATGAAAAAAAATAAAATAAGAGAATTTATTTATTTTTTCTATTCCAAGGAATGTGTACATTTCTTGAGATAGGAATAAAAGTGATAAAAAATTAATAAATAAATAAGAGAATTTATTTATGTTTTCTATTCCAATGAATGTGTACATTCCTTGGAATAGGAATAAAAGTGATAAAAAAATAAATAAAAAATATAAAATAAATAAGAGAATGTATTTTTTTTTCTGTTCCAAGGAATGTGTACATTCCTTGAGATAGGAATAAAAGTGATAAAAAAAAAAAACAAAAATAAGATAATTTATTTATTTTTTGTATTCCAAGGAATGTGTACATTTCTTGAGATAGGAATAAAAGTGATAAAAAATGAATAAATAAATAAGAGAATTTATTTATGTTTTCTATTCCAATGAATGTGTACATTCCTTGGAATAGGAATAAAAGTGATAAAAAAATAAATAAAAATATAAAATAAATAAGAGAATGTATTTTTTTCTGTTCCAAGGAATGTGTACATTCCTTGAGATAGGAATAAAAGTGATAAAAAAATTAAAAAAAATAAAATAAATAAGAGAATGTATTTTTTTTTTCTATTCCAAGGAATGTGTACATTCCTTGGAATAGGAATAAAAGTGATAAAAAAAATAAAATAAGATAATTTATTTATTTTTTGTATTCCAAGGAATGTGTACATTTCTTGAGATAGGAATAAAAGTGATAAAAAAAGAAAAATTAAATAAGAGAATTTATTTATGTTTTCTATTCCAATGAATGTGTACATTCCTTGGAATAGGAATAAAAGTGATAAAAAAATATATATATAAAATAAGTAAGAGAATGTATTTTTTTTCTGTTCCAAGGAATGTGTACATTCCTTTAGATAGGAATAAAAGTAATACAAAAATTTTAAAAAATAAAATAAATAAGAGAATGTATTTTTTTTTCTATTCCAAGGAATGTGTACATTCCTTGGAATAGGAATAAAAGTGATAAAAAAAGAAAAAAATTTTTGCCGATCTTTTCGATCTCCCGATTGTAATTTTCTTCTGAACAATAATCAATTGACAATAAAATTGCGTATAAAATCCTTCCCTGTATGGCCACCGTTACTCAATCATACAGATTGATGCTTTGCCTATAAGTCTACAGTAAGGTGACATTTCCAATAGGGGGCGCTCTCTCTCTCTCTCTCTCTCTCTTTTGGTTTGTATGAAGAAAGTGATTGTTGGATCTTCACAACCCGATGATGTAAAACTTCACCGGAGAAAAACCTAATCTGGAGGTGTCTGGAAGCTCCTCAGTCATCCTTTAGAGAAAAGAGAATTTTGAGATGCCGAATTGCCGTTTATCTGAGCACTTTCACAGATCATTAGATGCTCGGGTTATAAATGGACTCACTTTCAGGCTTTTTACTCGGAAACGTGAAAATCTCTCAAAGTGCCGCCACAAAAATAGTCAGAAAATCGCTGCCACAAATTGGACTTTTGCTTTCAGGAAATCTCACAGCTTCTGGAATGTCACTTAAAGCCACCGTGACAATGATGATGATGATGATGATGATGATGTTGGTGGGGCTTTGCCGCCGGTTTTCGACACAACTCCGGGTGACGGTTCTTAAACCTATAAGCCTTTATCAACCAAAAAGCCCAAATATTTAGATATCAAATAAATGTACAGAGCTTTGAGTGGTATTCGCAATCCATCAAGCAGAGAAGTACAGTACAGGCTTCAGGAAGCAGATCCACCCACCACTCAAGTGACCAACTCCTAGAACATGGCTCTACTGCAGGTATTCTCAACCAGGGTTCCTCAAGGGTTTCTTGAGCTGTGGCTGGCTGATCTTCCATTTCATGGTGCCAATTAGCAGAGCCAGTAATATGACCCCAATGATCTTTTTAGCTAGTGGTTCCTTAAACTGGGGCTATTTGACCTTCCATCTGAAGGTGTCTTCATAATTCCAGGTCTATTGCCACTTGGCAGAGCCAGTAGCATGACACTAATGCTCTTTCAAGCTAGGGGTTCCCTGTGCTGTGGCTAGTCGACATTCCATCTGATGGTGCCCTCATAGTTCCCTGTCTATTGACACTTGGCAAAGCCAGTAGCATGACACCAATGATCTTTCCAGCTAGGGGTTCTTTGAGCTGTGCCTACTTGACAATCCATCTGATGGTGCCCTCATAGTTCCCTGTCTATTGACACTTGGCAAAGCCAGTAGCATGACACCAATGATCTTTCCCACTAGGGGTTCTTTGAGCTGTGCCTTGTTGACCTTCCATCTGATGTTGCCTTCATAATTCATGGTCCATTGCTGTGACAGACTAGCCGGGACGGGGGCTTTTGGAGAGGACTGGGAGCAAGCCTCTTACCCACTGACTATGGGCCCTGGCATTTAAACGAACACTACTCTTTGGAAGGTTTATGCCCGGGGGATCCGTGGAGTGCTCTTGTTTCTGATTCAAGTTCATGTCTCCCAAAACACACAAACTCTGGGAACTGGAGGTTCCATATACATATTTGGGGCCTCCATGCCTCAAATCAGCAATGACTGTAGATGTTAATGTAATCTACTCAAACCACTGGGGTCTCCTGCTTTAATGTGTTATTGTAAGTAGGTCTAGTGTGCCTCCAAAGGGTCTTTCACCCATTGTAAATTGTGCCAATTAACACACCTATTGTCTGCTAGCAAACTATTGAGGGATGTGTTCATACTTGTAGTAATGTATATTGTACTTTGTGAGCTCAATGCCGGCAAGTCTGACCTCCATCTGATGGTGCCTTCATAGTTTCAAGCCCATTGCTACTTGGCAGAACCAGTAGCATGACACTGATAATCTTTCCAACTAGGGGTTCCTTGATCTATGCCAAGCTGACCTTCCATCTGATGGTGCCTTCATAGTTTCAGGCTCGTTGCTACTTGGCAGAGATAGTAGCATGACGTCAATGATCTTTCCAGCTAGGGGTTCTTTGAGCTAGGGCAAGTTGACCTTCCATCTGATGGTGCCTTCATAGTTCCAGGTCCATTGCTACTTGGCAAAGCCAGTACCATGACACCAATGATCTTTCCAGCTAGGGGTTCCTCAATCTATGGCAGGTTGACCTTCCATCTAAAGGTTCCTTCATAGTTTCAGTTCCATTGTCTCTTGGCAAAGCCAGTACCATGACACCAGTGATCTTTCCAGCTAACTGTAAGGGTGTCTTTCTAATCAGCACTGTAAGGGGTCATTTCTTTCACTGACCACCAATGTAAAAGGCATTTTGCTTATGACTTCTAATGCACTAAACTTAGCAGGGGTTCCTGGACACCTGAAAATTATTACAAGGGTTCCTCTGGGGTAAAAAAGTTGTGGAAGGCTGCGCTAGTGGGTTGCATAAATATTCTGAGCATCTTTTTTTTTTACATTAGCACAGATGCATTTCTTGCTGTATAGGGATAGCACCTACCGTGATGCCTCTAAAACTGCAATTTCAATGTTTCTAAAGACTTCAGAAGTACATGAGTGATCAATCCCACCATCATCTCTCCACAACCAAATCATTATCTCTCCATTACCAAACCATTATCTCTCCATAACCAAACCATCATCTCTCCATTACCAAACCATCATCTCTCCATAACCAACCATTATCTCTCCATAACCAAACCCTCATCTCTCCATAACCAAACCATCATCTCTCCATAACCAAACCCTCATCTCTCCATAACCAAACCCTCATCTCTCCATAACCAAACCCTCATCTCTCCATAATCTCTCTATAACCAAACTATTATCTCTCCATAACCAAACCAAGTATTTCTCCATAACCAAACCCTCATCTCTCTATAATCAAACCATCATCTCTTTATAATCAAACCATCATCTCTCTATAACCAAACCATCATCTCTCCATAACCAAACCATTATCTCTCCATAACCAAACCATCACCTCTCCATAACCAAACCATCACCTCTCCATAACCAAACCATCATCTCTCCAGAATCAAACCATCATCTCTCCATAACCAAACCATTATCTCTCCGTAACCAAACCATCATCTCTTCATAACCAAACCATCATCTCTCCATAATCAAACCATTATCTATCCATAACCAAACCATTATCTCTCCATAACCAAACCATCATCTCTCTATAACCAACCATCATCTCTCCATAATCAAAGCATCATCTCTCCATAACCAAACCATTATCTCTCCATAACCAAACCATCATCTCTCTATAACCAAATCATCATCTCTCTATAACTAAATCATCATCTCTCTATAACCAAATCATCATCTCTCCATAATCAAACCATCATCTCTCCATAACCAAACCATCATCTCTTCATAACCAAACCATTATCTCTCCATAACCAAACCATCATCTCTCTATAACCAACCATCATCTCTCCATAATCAAACCATTATCTCTCCATAACCAAACCATTATCTCTCCATAACCAAACCATTATCTCTCCATAACCAAACCATCATCTCTCTATAACCAAACCATCATCTCTCCATAACCAAACCATCATCTCTCTATAACCAAACCATCATCTTTCCATAACCAAACCATTATCTCTCCATAACCAAACCATCATCTCTCTATAACCAAATCATCATCTCTCTATAACCAAATCATCATCTCTCTATAACCAAACCACCATCTCTCCATTAAGGATGAGCCCGGTGTTCGATTCGAACCCATGTTCGAATCGAGCACCGGGTGTTCGCTCGCTCGGCGAGCCCAGAACTATTGGGACCGCTCGCATCAAATTCGTGTGATGCGAGCGGCCCCGCAATGCATTGCGGCCCGCGCAGTGCAATGCTGGCTGATGATTGGCCAAGCATGCACTGTGACCCCGCATGCTTGGCCAATCACAGCGCCGGCAGCGAGGAGAGCCATAATTGGCTACAGGCAGGATGCCTGTAGCCAATTATAGCTCAGGGGCTTTAATACACGCCCCACGGTATAAGAGGCCGCCGCTGCGGCGGCCTCGCATATTATGTTTCACTCACAGTGTCAGCGTGTCAGTGTGCTGCTGACTGCTGACAACAATATGTTCTTTATTTCTGGGGATATGTGTGTGCATGCTGTTAGAACAGCATTGCAGTATCACATCTGGGGGGTGTCTATAGGTAGCCTGTGAAGGAGGGCAGGTTTCCTGTGCTTAGAACTTTCCCTGCAAAAAAGTGTCATTTTTGCAGGAAGAAAGCTATTTAAATCACTCGCGGCTAATGAATTGATGGCTCCTGTAACACAGAGAGCTGTCATTCATTAATAAAAAACAAAAAAAAAAGCGTAGGGGTCCCCCCAAATTCAATAACCAGGCCCTTCAGGTCTGGGATGGATATTAAGGGGGATCCCAGCCAAAAAAAAAAAAAAAAAAATGGCGTTGGGTCCCCCTCAAAATCCATACCAGACCCTTGAGGTCTGGTATGGATTTTAAGGGGAACCCTAGCCAAAAAAAAAATGGCGTGGGGTCCCCCTCAAAATCCATACCAGACCCTTATCCGAGCACGCAACCTGGCAGGCCGCAGGAAAAGAGGGGGGGACGAGAGCGGCCCCCCCTCTCGCCTGAACCGTACCAGGCCACATGCCCTCAACATTGGGAGGATGCTTTGGGGGTCTAAGACCCCAAAAGCACCTTGTCCCCATGTTGATTAGGACAAGGGCCTCTTCCCCACAACCCTGGCAGGTGGTTGTGGGGGTCTGCGGGCGGGGGGCTTATCGGAATCTGGAAGCCCCCTTTAACAAGGGGACCCCCAGATCCCGGCCCCCCCCCTGTGTGAAATGGTAAGGGGGTACAAAAGTACCCCTACCATTTCACCAAAAAAGTGGCAAAAATGGTAAAAAGGACAGGAGACGGTCTTTGACAATTCCTTTATTAAAATCTTCTTTCTTCTTTCTTCATCCTTCGGTTTCTTCATCTTCTCCTTCCTTCATCTTCTTCCATCTTCTTCTTCCATTTTCTTCTTCCTCCGATCCGCTTCTTCTTGCGCTGGTCTTCTCGTCCTTCTCGTCCGGCATCTTCTTCCGTCGGCGTCGGCGTCGGTGTCTCTGTCTCTTCTTGGGCCGCTCCGCGCAATGGGAGGCTCCCGCTGTGTGAGGCTCCGCTCCGTCTGACAGGTCTTTTATAATGGAGGGCACCTGGTGACCCCGCCCCCTCTGACGCACAGGGACGTCATGGGGAATTCCATGATGGCTTTCCCCATGATGTCAGAGGGGGGCGGGGTCACCAGGTGCCCTCCGTTTTAAAAGACCTGTCAGATGGAGCGGAGCCTCACACAGCGGGAGCCTCCCATTGCGCGGAGCGGCCCAAGAAGACACCGACACCGACGCCGACGCCGACGGAAGAAGATGCCGGACGAGAAGGACGAGAAGACCAGCGCAAGAAGAAGCGGATCGGAGGAAGAAGAAAAATGGAAGAAGAAGATGGAAGAAGATGAAGGAAGGAGAAGATGAAGAATCCGAAGGATGAAGAAAGAAGAAGAAGATTTTAATAAAGGAATTGTCAAAGACTGTCTCCTGTCCTTTTTACCATTTTTGCCACTTTTTTGGTGAAATGGTAGGGGTACTTTTGTACCCCCTTACCATTTTCACACAGGGGGGGGGCCGGGATCTGGGGGTCCCCTTGTTAAAGGGGGCTTCCAGATTCCGATAAGCCCCCCGCCCGCAGACCCCCCCACAACCACCGGCCAGGGTTGTGGGGAAGAGGCCCTTGTCCTAATCAACATGGGGACAAGGTGCTTTTGGGGTCTTAGACCCCCAAAGCATCCTCCCAATGTTGAGGGCATGTGGCCTGGTACGGTTCAGGCGAGAGGGGGGCCGCTCTCGTCCCCCCCTCTTTTCCTGCGGCCTGCCAGGTTGCGTGCTCGGATAAGGGTCTGGTATGGATTTTGAGGGGACCCCACGCCATTTTTTTTTTGGCTAGGGTTCCCCTTAAAATCCATACCAGACCTCAAGGGTCTGGTATGGATTTTGAGGGGGACCCTACGCCATTTTTTTTTTTTTTTTTTTGGCTGGGATCCCCCTTAATATCCATCCCAGACCTGAAGGGCCTGGTTATTGAATTTGGGGGGACCCCTACGCTTTTTTTTTTTTCATTTTTTTTTTTTTTTATCAATGACTTTTTTTTATGAATGAGTTTCAATGAATCACTGTTCTCTGTGTTACGGGAGCCGTGAATTAACATTAGCCGCGAGTGATTTTAAATAGCTTTTTTACTTTCAAAAATGACACTTTGCGCAGAGACAGTTCTAAACACGGAAACATGCGCCCCTTTACAGGCATACTATAGACACCCCCCAGGTACGAAATTTAAAGGAATATTACACTTTTATTGTTTCAATTTAAGCATTATTAAAATCACTGCTCCTGAAAAAACGGCCGTTTTTAAAAAAAAATTTTGCATTGATACATGTCCCCTGGGGCAGGACCCAGGTCCCCAAACACTTTTTATGACATTAACATGCATATTAGCCTTTAAAATGAGCACTTTTAATTTCGAACGTTCGCATCCATTATAACTAATAGGGTTCTAAAGCTCGCACGGACTTTAGGTCCGTTCGCGGGTTCTGGTGCGAGCCGAACGGGGGGGTGTTCGGCTCATCCTTACTCTCCATAACCAAACCATTATCTCTCCATAACCAAAATATGAACATTGGGTGGAATGGCAAACAGTCAGCAGTTAGCTGGTTCAGCTGAACCAATCATTGGGATAAATATTGTAACAATGAAAGTGAAAAAAGCGAACTGCTTATTGACTGCCATTCCATTTAAGGTTCCTTCTACCCAATACAGATATTTTGGTTATGGAGAGATGATGGTGGGATCTATAACTCACGTATTTCTGAAGTCTCATGGAACATTGAGATTTCGGTTTTCCAGGCACTGACTGGAACTTTAGAAAATACAGAACTTAATATGAACATGAAGGGCTGTAAATGAAAAAAAAATAAAAGTTTCAGGTCTCTAGCCGTGTTAAGTGTTGGGCCTGTCTTCTATGGTGAGTAATAACTACCAGTAAAAGGGAGAATGTGATTGATATCGGGGGCCATGGGCAGAGAGCGTACATATGGGGCTATAGGTAGCGCTGCCTATAAATCAGAATGTTCTGACCTTGGCTGCACTCTACCATATGCATGTATAAAAGCCTTCAATAAACTGATAAACATTTGTTTCCAGCAGAATTCTCGGTGACAGACAGATGCTGTTTTACTGACTGTACAAATCTGTGAAATAGATGGATGTCATCAGGCAATTACGGCTCCCTTGTGTGGTCATTTCCAAACCCTTTTAGTTTCTGCGATTTCATGCAGCCGCAATATTTCACATTTTACTAAGCCTTTCAATCACTATGAGGAGTCCAACAACAGCGAGTTACAGCTTTTTATCCATTCTGCTGCCAAGCATTACTCAGAGTAAAAGTAGTTTAACGTTCAGCAGGGAGGAACTGTTGTTCATATTGTTCATAGTGACTTGTCGTGTTGTTTGCTTATCCTTGTGTAGGTGAGAGGATAAAAGTTTCTGTCTGATTGATCGCCAATTTGCTTTAATCAGTTTTGCATTTTCAGTTTTCAATACACCTGCATTTTGGGAAAGTACTAACATTTCTGTGTGGAAGTCAAGCTGGGTGTGAGGAAGCCATGGGTGTGAGAAGGGCATGGGCGCCAGGAAGGCATGGGTGTCTGGAAGTTGTGGGTGTCAGGAAGGCATTGGGGTCAAGAAGGCATGGGTATCAGAAAGGCATTTGTGTGAGGAAGGCATAGCGGTCAGGAGGGCATGAGTATCAGGAAGGCATAGGGGTCAAAAAGGCATGGGTATCAGAAAGGCGTGGATGTCAGGAAGGCATGGGTGTCAGGAAGGCATGGATGTCAGGAAGGCATGGGTGTCGGGAAGGCATAGGGGTCAAGAAGGCATGGGTGTCAGGAAGGCATGGGTGTCGGGAAGGCATAGGGGTCAAGAAGGTGTGGGTGTCTGGAAGGCATGGGTGTCGGGAAGGCATAGGGGTCAAGAGGGCATGGGTGTCAGGAAGGCATAGGGGTCAAGAAGGCATGGGTGTCAGGAAGGCGTGGATGTCAGGAAGGCATGGGTGTCGGGAAGGCATAGGGGTCAAGAAGGCATGGGTGTCAGGAAGGTGTGGGTGTGAGCAAGGCATAGGGATCAGAAAGGTGTGGGTGTCTGGAAGGCATTTGTGTGAGGAAGACATAGCGGTAAGGAGGGCATGGGTGTGAGGAAGGTGTGGGTGTGAGGAAGGCGTGGGTGTCTGGAAGGTGTGGGTGTGAGCAAGGCATAGGGATCAGGAAGGTGTGGGTGTCAGGAAGTCATAGGTGTAAGGAGGGCATGGGTGTCAGGAAGGTGTGGGTATCTGGAAGAAGTGGGTGTAAGGAGGGCATGGGTGTCAGGAAGGTGTGGGTATCTGGAAGAAGTGGGTGTAAGGAGGGCATGGGTGTCAGGAAGGTGTGGGTATCTGGAAGGAGTGGGTGTCTGGAAGGCATGGGTGTCAGGTAGGTGTGGGTATCTGGAAGAAGTGGGTGTAAGGAGGGCATGGGTGTCAGGAAGGTGTGGGTATCTGGAAGGAGTGGGTGTCTGGAGGGCATGGGTGTCAGGAAGGTGTGGGTATCTGGAAGGAGTGGGTGTAAGGAGGGCATGGGTGTCAGGAAGGTGTGGGTATCTGGAAGGAGTGGGTGTCTGGAAGGCATGGGTGTCAGGAAGGTGTGGGTTTCTAGAAGGCAATAGATGTCAGGAAGGCATAGGGGGGCAAGAAGGCGTGTGTGAGGAAGGTGTACTGTAGGTGTGAGGAGGGCATGGGTGCCTGGAAGTTGTGAGTGTCTGGAAGGCTTAAGGGTCAGGAATAAGTGAAGTATATTTTATCTGTGTGGGAACACTTTTACATGTTGGCAGCTTCTCCCATCCTTTTATATCCTATTCTATAAAGTTTGGATTTGCGCATTAGTTCCCCCATTTCTTTTTATTAGGGTCAGAAAGGCATGGGTGTCAGGAAGGTGTGGGTGTCAAGAAGGCATAGAGGTCAGGCGGGCATGGGTGTGAGGAAGACGTGGGTGTCTGGAAGGTGTGAGCAAGGCATAGGAATCAGGAAGGTGTGGGTGTGTGGGTGTCAGGAAGGTGTGGGTGTCAGGAAGTCATAGATGTAAGAAGGGCATGGCTGTCAGGAAGGTGTGGGTATCTGAAAGGAGTGGGTGTCTCGAAGGCATAGGGGGCAAGAAGGCGTGTGTGTGTGAGGAAGGTGTACTGTAGGTGTGAGGAGGGCATGGGTGCCTGGAAGTTGTGAGTGTCTGGAAGGCATGGGTGTCTGGAAGGCATGGGTGTCAGGAAGGCATAGGGGTCGGGAAGGCATGGGTGTCAGGAAGGCATAGGGGTCAAGAAGGCATGGGTGTCAGGAAGGTGTGGGTGTCAGAAAGGCTTGGGGGTCAGGAAGGCATGGGTGTCTGGAAGGCATAGGGGTCAGGAGGGCATGGGTGTGACGAAGGCATGGGTGTCTGGAAGGTGTGGGTGTGAGCAAGTCATAGGGGTCAGGAAGATATGTATGTCAGGAAGGTGTGGGTGTCAGGAAGGCATGGGTGTAAGGAGGGCATGGGGGTCAGGAGGGCATGGGGGTCAGGAGGGCATGGGTTTCTGGAAGGTGTGGGTGTGAGCAAGGCATAGGGGTCAGGAAGATGTGTATCTGAGGAAGGTGTGGGTGTCAGGAAGGTGTGGGTGTCAGGAAGGCGTGGGTGTCAGAATGGCGTGGGGGTCAGGAAGGCATGTGTGTCAGGAAGATGTGTATGTGAGGAAGGTGTGGGTGTCAGGAAGGTGTGGGTGTCAGGAAGGTGTGGGTGTCAGGAAGGCGTGGGTGTCAGGAAGGCATGTGTGTCAGGAAGATGTGTATGTGAGGAAGGTGTGGGTGTCAGGAAGGTGTGGGTGTCAGGAAGGTGTGGGTGTCAGGAAGGCGTGGGTGTCAGAATGGTGTGGGGGTCAGGAAGGCATGTGTGTCAGGAAGATGTGTATGTGAGGAAGGTGTGGGTGTCAGGAAGGTGTGGGTGTCAGGAAGGCGTGGGTGTCAGGATGGCGTGGGGGTCAGGATGGTGTGGGGGTCAGGAAGGTGGGGGTGTCAGGAAGATGTGTATGTGAGGAAGGTGTGGGTGTCAGGAAGATGTGTATGTGAGGAAGGTGTGGGTGTCAGGAAGGTGTGGGTGTCAGGAAGGTGTGGGTGTCAGGAAGGTATGGGTGTCAGAAAGGCGTGGGTGTCAGAAAGGCGTGGGGGTCAGGAAGGTGGGGGTGTCAGGAAGGCGTGGGTGGGATTGGCACCAATTGCCATGCAGGGTTGCTGATAGAGGTGTACGGGTAGTTTTCCCATACTGGACCCAGACCCCATTGGGTCAACAGGGGTTGTCAAACAGGGCTCAGTGATCTTTAACAATGACCCATGAATCCTTTTAATTGCCAAACTCCAGAGAAGAATTAGAAGCTCTGTGACCCGTCCCGCCGATGGGCCACTATTTGGAGGAGGAGACTGGGGGGCGTAACCGCCAAGTCAACTTCCACCAGCAAAATTCTGCAGAGCGGAATCATGCAATGTATGTGTCGGCCCCTCCTGTCTGGTCACTGGTGGAGCCTCTCTTGTTCTCTTCGACAGAAGGGCCCCAGGTAACACGAGGGGCCCCTGTATCTAAATTGCCTCCCCTTCCTGTCACTCAGGCTGTTTGGGGCCCCCGTGATTTCTAATGGTAGCCCTGTTGGCATGCACCACATATTCAGGCTGTCACTTCTCTAAGTGATTTAAGCCAATTAGTATCCAGTTTTATAAATGACCCCGGAGTAAGGACCCGACAGCACATCCACCATTTATTTATTACTCCGGCTCATTATGTGAGCGCACTTATTCCGCTTTTACACAGAACGCACGGACATTTTAATTTTCATCATGTCATTAATTTTAATTTGGCATGTTTGCTGGAATGCACGTGTGTAGTTAATGCAACCCCCCCCCCCCCCACCCCCCCAACCAGTGACAAATTACCCGGGCGCTCGGCAAATTAACCAATCGAACCACAGCAACCAGGAAGAGTATTACTGCCGGGGTTCATGAGCTCTTCTATTAACCTTTCTAGCTGATTAAAATAGATTGTCCATGTGTGGTCTGCATGTTATTAAGGAGCTAAAACACACAGCGGTAGACGAGGCGACTCGAATCAAATGAAGATAAAGATTATTATTACAGGGAACGCGATAAAGCAAATAAAAATGATGTGCATGCCGTATGTGCGGGTGTCGTATAGACAGCATGTGACTTTACATGTCTTGCTCCAGGACAGATACACCATATTGTCCAAAGTTTTGGGACGCCGGCCTTTACACACACATGAACTTTAATGGCATCCCAGTCTAAGTCCGTAGGGTTCAATATTGAGTTGGTCCACCCTTTGCAGCTATACTCGTCCAACATCAGCGCCTGACCTCACAAATGGTCTTCTGGAAGAATGGTCAAATATTCCCATAGACACACTCCCAGGGCCGTTTTTAAGGCAGGGCTAAAGGGGCAGCTGCCCTGGGGCCCTGTCATTGTTGTGGGGCCCAAAGCAGCTGCCTCATACTTGCCAACTCTCCTGGTTTAAATTCCCTCATCCCTTGAGGTTTTTGTCCTGTGCTGTGTCCCAATATCTCAGTGTGAAGTGCTGCTACTAATGCTGCTCAGCTCTGCCCTATTGTTGTGTATAGATGACTCACCTGCAGACTCTGTGTTTACCGGTAAATTAACGGCATTCATATGTAAATAGGGGCGGCCGGCGGCATTAATATGTATATCATGTCCCCCTGAGGTCATAGCCACAGTAATCTCTAGCAACCAATCAACAAGCAGAAATCATGTGCTGTAACCTCTAGCAACTAATCAGTGAGCCGTAATGTGTGCTGTAACCTCTTAGCAACCAGTCAGTGAGCGGTAATGATACACTGTAACCTCAAGCAACCAGTCAGTGAGCGGTAATAATTCACTGTAACCTCAAGCAACCAGTCAGTGAGCGGTAATGATACACTGTAACCTCAAGCAACCAGTCAGTGAGCGGTAATGATACACTGTAACCTCAAGCAACCAGTCAGTGAGCGGTAATGATACACCGTAAACCTCAAGCAACCAGTCAGTGAGCGGTAATGATACACTGTAACCTCAAGCAACCAGTCAGTGAGCGTTAATGAGACACTGTAACCTCTGGCAACCAATCGCAATAGCTGTGTAAACTGATTTTGAGACTAGCTGCTATTTATTGTATGTCTCAGAGCAGGTGGAGAGCAAAACTGCATGGGGGAGCCCCAAGAAAAGTTTTGCCCAGGGTCCAATCAATATTAAAGATGGTCCTGCACACTCCTAAACCTTGTGGACGGCCTTCCTAGAAGAGATGAAGCTGTTATAGCTGCAAAGGGTGTATCCTCATACATCAGGTTCCCCCACCATGTGTCCCCATACATCAGGTTTCCCCATCACAATGTCCCCATACATCAGGTATCCCCCTTCATAGTTCCCCCATACATCAGGTTCCCCCTTCATAGTGCCCCCATACATCAGGTATCCCCCTTCATAGTTCCCCCATACATCAGGTTCCCCCTTCATAGTGCCCCCATACATCAGGTATCCCCCTTCATAGTGCCCCCATACATCAGGTTCCCCATCACAGTGTCCTCATACATCAGGTGTTCCCCATCACAGTGTCCTCATACATCAGGTTTCCCCATCACAATGTCCCCATACATCAGGTATCCCCCTTCATAGTGCCCCTATACATCAGGTTCCCCCATCACAGTTTCCCCATACATCAGGTTTCCCCATCACAATGTCCCCATACATCAGGTATCCCCCTTCATAGTGCCCCCATACATCAGGTTCCCCCATCACAGTTCCCCCATACATCAGGTTTCCCCATCACAATGTCCCCATACATCAGGTATCCCCCTTCATAGTGCCCCCATACATCAGGTATCCCCCTTCATAGTGCCCCTATACATCAGGTTCCCCCATCACAGTTCCCCCATACATCAGGTTTCCCCATCACAATGTCCCCATACATCAGGTATCCCCCTTCATAGTTCCCCCATACATCAGGTTCCCCCTTCATAGTGCCCCCATACATCAGGTTCCCCCATCACAGTGTCCTCATACATCAGGTTTCCCCATCACAATGTCCCCATACATCAGGTATCCCCCTTCATAGTGCCCCTATACATCAGGTTCCCCCATCACAGTTCCCCCATACATCAGGTTTCCCCATCACAATGTCCCCATACATCAGGTATCCCCCTTCATAGTGCCCCCATACATCAGGTTCCCCCTTCATAGTTCCCCCATACATCAGGTATCCCCCTTCATAGTGCCCCCATACATCAGGTTCCCCCATCACAGTTTCCTCATACATCAGGTGTCCCCCATCACAGTATCACAGTGTCCCCATACATCAGTGTTGTGCTCCCCCCTTCCCCTTGTACTCACAGATCACAAATGTTGTTCCCACCTGCAATAAAGGCAGTTTCTCTTTCATCTCATGTGCTGAGACTGAGATGCGTTCTCAGTCTCAGTGCCGACTCTCTTCCTCCCCCCGCCGCAGAAGCCAACCGCTGCTCTTTCTGACAGGAGTGGAATTGCAGGCATTCCTGTCAAAGAAGAGGGGCACAAGCAGCCAGATCAACAATGCAACCCTCCAATACAGCACCCCTTCTTTTTTTCCTGGCCCTGATCATGGGCCCCTCTTGCACGTGGGGCCCCTGGGCACTGCCCTGTGTGCCCATTCATCAAGATGGCCATGCCTGATGTGATAGAAAGCCTCATATATGTAAAGGGGGACTTGTGTTTGATGTGATGGGAAGACTCTGGTGTGATGGGGGCTTCTCACGTGAAGGAGGGCTTCTGATGTGATAGAGTGCTCCGATGTTAATATCATTTGGTTGTGTTGGTCGCCCCCAGGCTCAGGTTTACCAATAATAAGGAACATTTAAATTTTCCACATTTTAGATCGGGGGGGCGTTGACCTTTCAAGGGTGCCGCCACTAGAAAAAAAGTTGAGAAACGCCGATTGTAAACTATAGGAACTCTCATATTCCACCTTCTCAGCTTCCTTCCAACAGGATAGGATTTGATTTGAGTCCGATGCTGGGTTCTTGGTCCTCCGGCACAGCTGAGCACGTCTCCCTGTCTGTAATGTATCCTGACATTTCCAGGGTCAGGGCGGTGAAATTTCCGGCACGTTGAAAGGCAGAGCGGTATTTATTGGGTCATCGAGCGCTCGGGCTCCTACGCAGAACCTCCATTATAAGTCACCTAGCTAGGGTGGACGTCTCCGAACCCTGCAATTACCACCCAGCGGGGCCCATCTCAGGCACAGCGGAGAGCGAAGAGATCTAAGAGAGGAAATTGACGACTCGCAGCGACGGATATTCTGTGCGCCTTCCCTGCAAAACTGACCATAAAGACTATATATATATATATATACAGTGAGGAATAAAAAGTGCTTCAATGTAGCTAACGTGGTGGAATAAAACTTTTTTTTTTTCTTATTATTTAAGTTTTTATCAAAGGGGGAACTGTTAAGATAGCTTTTATATGTATTTGAAGATGCAGGTTTACAGTTTCAGTGTTATTAATGAGTTTACAGTTTACTTGGGTCACTTTTATCTCAATAAAACTGAAAAAAAACCCCAGCAAACTACCGTATATACTCGAGTATAAGCCGATTTTTTTTCAGCACATTTTTTTTTGTGCTGAAAGTGCCCCCCTCGGCTTATACTCGAGTCAAGCACTTTTCTGCAGCAGAAAATGACATTTTCCGAACCGACTTTGGGGGCCCCGTATCTCCGGGCCACTTAGTGCTAGGAACCCAAAATTTCGTGTGCAAACCCAGTGGAACCTGCACCACAACATATCTAAAGCTGTTGTTCCTAGCACCAAGTGGCCCTGAGATAAGGGGGCCCCAAATTCGGTTCGGAAAATTTCATTCTCTGCTGCAGAAAAGTGTTTGACATTTTACGAACCGACTTTGGGGCCCCCCGTATCTCGGGGGCCACTTAGTGTTAGGAACCCCAGCTTTGGATATGTTATGGTGCATGTCAACTGGGTTTGCACCAAATTTGGGGTTCCTAGCACCAAGTGGCCCGAGATACGGGGCCCCAAAGTCGGTCAACTGTGTCCATCTGCAGCAATGTCATTTCGGGACCCTTTGGGTCCAGAGACCCCAAATTTTGGCTGCAGCTAGGGGGCATCTAGGAACCCTTAACTACAGAGTTTGATGGCTTTTATGGCTGCAAATGGGCACAGTGAGGCATGCAAATGGGCACAGTGAGGCTGCAAATGGGCACAGTGAGGCATGCAAATGAGCACAGTGAGGCATGTAAATGGGCACAGTGAGGCTGCAAATGGGCACAGTGAGGCATGTAAATGGGCACAGTGAGGCTGCAAATGGGCACAGTGAGGCATGCAAATGGGCACAGTGAGGCTGCAAATGGGCATTGTTGACCCTCTTTTCCACTTACAGTAGCTGCGCATTTCTCACCCCAGGCTTATACTCGAGTCAATAAGTTTTCCCAGTTTTTTGTGGTAAAATTAGGTGCCTCGGCTTATATTCGGGTCGGCTTATACTCAAGCATATACGGTAATCCATTTCTCTACACTCTCTACTGTTCAGTTAAAGCTCCAGCCATGCATCTTACCATTTTTAACCAATAGTTTTATTCATATTGCTTTATAACACACCCAAGGGAATGGGAAATGAAAGAGTTGACTTGTGAAGGTTATCGCAGTCTTCCCCGGCTAATTTCTAGAACCCCTAAACCTGGATATATTTCATTCAAGAAACAGGTCCAAGAAACGGGTTCATCTAGGAAGACTGCACTTGCCCCCTCCACCTTTCCAAGCCTCAATGTTGGCCAATAGGAGGCACACTTTAAGGCTATTTGGAGATATGGGAGGAATGTAGCTAAGTAATGACTTTCGAGATTAACTTGATGGTTGCCTATTAGAGTGCCCTTTGGGGCTTCCACTAGAAGATAGCCAAAGATACCTTTGGATGTTTGCTTTAATGTCTAATGTTGGTTGACTACCATTAAAACAGTATTAAATACAAAAACAAAAATGTTATATTTTATATTTTTATATTTTATATTTTGCAGCCTACCAGTCCTTAGATGTGATGGCCTTTTTCACCTGGTGATCCTTCCAGTAACACACTTCCTGTCTTAGGGTGGTTTCCAGTCTTGATGGAGGAGCCATGGACACACCCTTGGACAGCAGCACCCTTGGGTGACACCGTCAAGGAGGTTCTGGGGGGACATGTGATAGGATGGTGCCGTCAAGTAGGTTTGGGACGTGCACGTGCAAGAAACGGACAATCAAAAATGGCTGCACCGGTGGAAGGGTTGCAGAGCCATGATTAATAGACCTGGTATTCCTTTTTAATTCAACCCTAGAAGCCATCTTCTTCTTCGGCTCTCCTGCTCAATAAACTCACCTGGTTGCTGGCAACTTTTACAGATTGGCCTGCAAAATTGCAGCCCTTGTATTTGAAGGTCTGATTACCATCCTCTGAGCCCAAGGAGGCCTTGTGCGGAACGTGCGAAAAACACAAGCGGCGCTTGCGGCGCCATTCAATGTCAATGGAACTGCAAACATGGCCAGCAGACGCACTTTTTTTGCGTGCAGCCGAACAAGCGGCAGACGCGCCAAAATATGCATTTAAAAATGTACGAAGCTCAACGCCCAAAAAGGTGCAGGAGTTTCTTTGCCGTGTTTGTCACGCGTAAGTCAGCCTTCTTTGAAATTAAAGGGGTTGCCCTATGTGTGTGTAGCGGCCATAACCCTCGATGGGGCGGCCTTGACTTTTGGGCTTACCGGTTACCTCCGCTTGGCTTGTTGCTCCAGGTCTCGTGGTTCCCAGGGTTAGTACCCAACGACTTTGCACGCTGACACCATAAAAGTCCTTTAGAAAGGTTTTTATTTGCAGGGGTAACATCCAACAGACACAATCACATGTGGGAACAGAGGGTAAGGGAGAAGAAATCTCAGGCACCTTGAACTGCTAAGTATACGAAAGTCTTTATTCACCAACCCAGAGAGTAGCCACTCGCAGCTGGGCGCTTCCAAGCTGAACAAATCTCTAGCCAGAGATTATGGCAGTCAGCACTTGAATTACGAAATTTGCACAGTCTCTGACCTTGAATCAAAATGGCACTCAGAAGCAAACAGGAACCTTTCATCAGTACCCGGAACGTTATCCGTCTCCTTGGCAGTATTGGGGAAGCGTGGATTCTTTAGTGTCCTTGACAACCCAGCAACCAGGCACTTCTCAGGATGCCAGCTTGTTGACCCTCCTCCGAAGAGTCCTCCCCCGGTCGCTTACACGAGCTGCGGTGCCCCTCCAAGTTGAGAGCGCACCCGGACACCTTGAATCCTCCCTCAGTTACTGCGCCCCGGACCAGCCGGTTCCGAGACTCGGGAACAGATGGATCCTTTGTCCCAGACAAAGCGGGTCTGTGGGGCCTGTCAAACCAACCATGTTGCAGGGTGGCACACACTCCCATGACCGGGACCCCTCACGGGGCTACCCCGGCCCAGATCCAGAAAACAGGCAGCTATGGCCTAACGAACCTCGAACACGTGACTCCAGCATCTTAAGTACCCTTCCCCAGACTCCTCAGCGGGGCCAAACCTACCCACTGATTGGCTCCAAGGAATGCCGGTACTCAAACGTCCAACCAGGCCTGGTTCTGAGCCTGTCATGTGTACCTCACCGCACACATGATCAGGCAGAAACCCAACACAGCCCAGCCAAACTGATGCCAAAGCTTCCCTATCCAATCAACTCTCAGAACCCCTTTACTGTTCTGGGAGACAAAAATAACTAAATTTACAATAGCGGACACCTAGAAAAGGGTGTCACCGCTACATGTGTCGCACAAAAATGTGCAAAAAAGCGCAAAAAAACGCTTATGTACATGTCGCTGAGATGGGAGTTCAGCCTAAACTCTGATCCCTCCTGTAAAGTTGTCTTGCTTCCCGCAGTCAATGAACGGCCTCTTATAGATTTTACTTGTCGCCCGAAGTTCCTGTGTAGAAGAATTTCTCGGTGATGGTTCCTCAGCCATTTCCTGAGAAAATCACATAAGTATCCGTTCCCTCAGAGGTCGTGTGAAGGGGTGGAATTGGATGATGTATTCTCTGGGATGATCTCGTCATTATGTGTGGTGCGCTACGATTTTCCTTCTGTGATTTGTTTTTTGTTTCCTCGGTAAATGCCTCCATTTCCAGCGCGGTTAGCTGTATGAAAGGTAGAATTGCGCCACGATGTCTGTTACTTTATCTCAGAGGAGAACCATCTTCTGGCTTTGGAATAGCGAATATGTTCAGATGGCAAGAGGCCTTTCACACGTCTCAGCCCCATCGCACATCTGTACAGTTCACAGGGCCGGTGCTACTACTAGGACGCCATGATGCCTAGGGGGCGCCCGGCCACTGTTTTCCTACTCTCTTCTCTCTGCAGCAAGCAACTAAGTCTCAGCATCAGCAGGCAGCCATCTTTCCGCCGGTGAAGGACTGTGTCTGTGTCCCGACTCCTGAATGAATGGAAGCAAGCAAACATTCATTGATGGGCACTGGTAGCATTTGATGGGCGCTGGTAGGCTGCATTTGATGGGCGCTGGTAGGCTGCATTTGATGGGCGCTGGTGAGGCTGCATTGATGTGTGCTGGTGAGGCTGCATTGATGGGCGCTGGTGAGGCTGCATTGATGGGCGCTGGTGAGCTGCTGCATTTGATGGGCGCTGGTAGGCTGCATTTGACGGGTGCTGGTGAGGCTGCATTGATGGGTGCTGGTGAGGCTGCATTGATGGGCGCTGGTGAGGCTGCATTGATGGGCGCTGGTGAGGCTGCAATGATGGGCGCTGGTGAGGCTGCATTTGATGGGCGCTGGTAGGCTGCATTTGATGGGTGCTGGTAGGTTGCATTGATGGGCGATGGTGGGCTGCATTATATGGGCGCTTCGTTATAAAGGGGTTTACATGGGCACGGAAAAGGGGGTGGGGTCAGGGGTGGAGTGAAGGGGGGCGGCAAAATTAGGTTTCGCCTAGGGTGTCAAAAATCCTTGCAACAGCCCTGACAGTACAAGGATCACAGTTTCAACCAGTCAGCCATAACTTTAAGATGACCCAACTACTATTGAATAGGTCCCGTTTAGGGCAACAAAACAGCCCTGACCCATCAAGGTATGAACTCTACAAGACCTCTAGAGGTAACCTGTGGTATCAAGTCATCAGTAGCAGATCCTTTAAGTCTTGTAAGTTGTAAGGTGGGGGCCTCCATGGATCAGATTTTTAGCACATCCAAAAGATGCTTGATTGGGTTCAGATCTGGAAAAATTGGAGGCATGGTCAACCTTGAACCTTGATGTGTTCCTCAAACCATTCTTGAAGCATTTTTGCAGTGTGGCAGTGCGCATTATCCTGGTAAAAGGGGCTACTGACTCAATGTTTAGGTAGGCGGTACGTGTCAGGTAACATCCACATGAGTAGAAATCAAAAGGAAGAACTCCGGACAGCCGCACACCGGGAAAATAAAATCCAAAGGGTTTATTTAAAAGCAAAAAGACACTACAATCCAAACACGGCAAAAAGGGGGGTACAGAGCTGACGCGTTTCGCACTGTATTTCAGTGCTTACTCAGCTATGAGTAAGCACTGAAATACAGTGCGAAACGCGTCAGCTCTGTACCCCCCTTTTTGCCGTGTTTGGATTGTAGTGTCTTTTTGCTTTTAAATAAACCCTTTGGATTTTATTTTCCCGGTGTGCGGCTGTCCGGAGTTCTTCCTTTTGATTTCTAATCATTGTGCTATTAGCCAGCACCTGGGGCTCCCACACAGGAGCAGGAGCATTCGCTTGTAAGGAGAGTCTTGGAGCGGTGGTTGTTTGTTTTTCATCTACACAAACATCCACATGAGTAGCTAGAGACCGGAAAATTGTCTACTTACCTTTCCGTAATTTTCCGTAATGCTGCCATGAAGATGCGACAGGAAAGGAAAATTACGGAAAGGTAAGTATACAATTTTCCGGTCTCTAGCTACTCATGTGGATGTTACCTAAAACGTACCACCTACCTAAACATTGTTGGTGACCAAGTACACCCCTTCATGGAATTCGCATTCCCTGAGTCAGTAGCCCCTTTTACCAGGATAATGCGCACTGCCACACTGCAAAAATGGTTCAAGAATGGTTTGAGGAACACAACAAGGTTCAAGGTTGACCATACCTCCAAATTTTCCAGATCTGAACCCAATCAAGCATCTTTTGGATGTGCTAAAAATCTTATCCATGGAGGCCCCCACCTTACAACTTACAAGACTTAAAGGATCTGCTACTGATGACTTGATACCACAGGTTACCTCTAGAGGTCTTGTAGAGTTCATACCTTGATGGGTCAGGGCTGTTTTGTTGCCCTAAAGGGACCTATTCAATAGTAGTTGGGTCATCCTAAAGTTATGGCTGACTGGTTGAAACTGTGAAAGGTAAGTATACAATTTTCCGGTTTCCTGTCGCATCATGGCAGCATACACTCTGCGGAGTAACTCGCAGACTGGGTGGGAATGCAAGAAAAATAATTTTATTAACAAGAAACAGAGGAGTTGGCCTGAATGACGACCCTTCCAAAATCCACTGTTGAAAGTCGTGCAGAATCCACCCTATGATGCGATATAAAGGTGTTTCTGGAAGACCAGGTGGCCGCCTTACAGATAGTCTCCGCCGAGACCCTACAATAAGCTGCCCAAGAAGTTGCCACTGCCCTGGCGGAATGTGCCTTTGAGCCCTCCGGTAATTGTAGTTTACTCAAGGAGTAGGCCTTTTTGATAGTCTTCACCAGCCATGAGGCGATGGTGCGAGCCGATGCCGACTGACCTTTCATACGGCCATATGGAACAATTAAAAGGTTCTCCGACCTCCTGATCGACTCGGTTGCTGAGAGATACTTTAGGATGTTGCCCCTGACATCCAGAGGATGAGGGTCACCTTGATTTGTGATGAGGGCTGGAAGGTTGATCTCTTGATTAAAATGGAAGGAGAAAGACACCTTAGGTACAAAACGGTCTGAAGGCCTCAGTACTATTCTGTCCAGGTATGGTCCAGGTCCAGGTAGGTCCAGACGACCAGGTATGGCTCCTTGTCCATCAAGGCTTGCATCTCCGAGACTCTCTTTGCTGAAGTAATAGCAATCGGGAATGAAAACTTTGAGCGTCAGGTCCCAAAGGGAGATGTTGTCGAGTGGAGAGAATGGTTCATTAGACAGGATTTCCAGGACAACTGAGAGGTCCCCATGCCGGGAATGAAGGTTTTCCTAGGTGGCCTTAGTTTAAGGCAGGCTCTCTGAAACTGGATGACTAGAGGATCATGTGCCCATTTGACCCCGGTCAGAGCCGATATAGCTGATACCTGGACTTTCAGGGTACTGGATCGAAGTCCTTTGTCTAGGCCTGACTGCAGGAATTCCAGGATTCGAGAGGCTGCCAGGGAGGATATGTCCCAACCTTGTTGTTGAGACAAGGTGGTAAACTTCTCCCAGATCCTTCGGCAGGTGCTGTTGGTAGTCGGCTTCGTAGCCTGGAGCAATGTCTCCACTACCCCCTGAGAACAGCCCTGTTCTAGATACCTAATCCTCTCAGCCTCCAGGCCATCAGATGTAGCCTCTCCGGCTTCGTCCGTGCGGTCCCAACAGGTGAGGAAAAGTAAGAGAATACTGGGGCGGGGCCGTATCGTCATCTTATACCCTGTTTCCCCGAAAATAAGACCTAGCGTGATTGTCGGTGATGGCTGCAATATAAGCCCTACCCCCCAAATAAACCCTACCATGTTCCCCGAAAATAAGCCCTACCCTGAAATAAGACCTACAAGGACTTTAACTAGGGCTTATTTGGGGGGTAGGACTTATATTGCAGCCATCACCGACAATCACGCTAGGTCTTATTTTCGGGGAAACAGGGTAGCTATGTGGTCCTATCAGGTTGTGGAGGCGGAGTCACAACCCAGAGTGTATGCTGCCATGATGATGCGACAGGAACCGAGGTTCACCAGGAGAACATTGCTGAAAGCTTCTCACTGCCTCTGCCGGCTTGCCTTCTTCTCTTACTGAATCCTGGTGCCATCTCTTTCCCAGGTAAGTGCCATCCACATGATGTAAAAGAAAACGTGAATTCCTCAGACCAGGCCATATTCTTCCATTGCGTTGTGCTCCAGTTCTGATGCTCTGATGTGTCCATTGTAGGCACTTTTTTGCTGTGGACACGGGTCAGCGTGGACACTCTGACCCCCCCCCCCCCCCATGCACAACAAACTGCGATGCCCATTTTTTTTTCTGCTTTCAACTTCAGGGACAACATGTTCACTTTCCGTCTAATATATCTCACTGACTTTCAGATGCGATTGTAAGGGGATAATCAATGTTATTCACTTATAATTGCGCCGTGTCGTCTGGTACTTTATCTTAAGTGGAGAACCGGAGTCTGGCCCGGAAACAGTGAATTCATTTGGACGGTAAGAGGCCTTTCCCGCGGCTCGGCTCCATCGCACATCTGTACAGTACAAGGATCACAGGTGCAACCAGCCAGCCAGAGACACCTGCCGCCGCCGCCATATGTGCGTCCGCATATCCCTCGCATCCCTACCAGATCCCAGCTGTGCCAAGACCATCAATTACTCCCCTCGTCCCTCCTCGACATCGGCTGCCGTCCTCCAGTATTTATGTGTTCAGCTTATTCTTTGTGCTTTACTGGCAGCCGCTTCAAAGCATTCAAAGTGCTGAGTAATAGACGGAGGAATTCTTCCTCTCGGCAAAACAACATTCTGCGGCTAAAATAGCTCCAAACCATCCCCAAATGTCCGCATTGTCTTCCCTTCATAAATAACATTCATCTCTTGTAAAATGGCCGGCCGAGGATAAGGAGCGCGCTACCGACTGTCACCGACCGCTAACCGGGGCGCCTCGGAACCGGATTCCATCCATTGGAACTCTTCTCTATCCCTCATCTGTATTCTATTATTTTCTATTCTATTCGAATTTCGGAAGACGGCCTTCATTCTATTCTATTGTATTCTATTCTTTTCTATTTTATTCTTTTCTATCTTATTCTTTTCTATCTTATTCTTTTCTATTCTGTTCTATTTTATTATTTTCTATTCTATTCTTTTCTACTTTATTATTTTCTATTTGATTTTTTTCTATTTGATTTTTTTCTATTTGATTTTTTCTATTTTATTATTTTCTATTTTATTATTTTCTATTCTATTCGAATTTCGGAAGACAGCCTTCATTCTATTGTATTGTATTGTATTCTTTTCTATTTTATTATTTTCTATTTTATTCTTTTCTATTTTATTCTTTTCTATTTTATTCTTTTCTATTTTATTCTTTTCTTTTTATTATTTTCTATTTTATTCTTTTCTATTCTGTTCTATTTTATTATTTTCTATTCTGTTCTATTCTCTTATGTTCTGTTTGAATTTCGGAAGACAGCTATATTCGTTCTATTTTATTGTATTCTATTATTTTCTATTTTATTCTATTATTTTCTATTTTATTGTATTCTATTATTTTCTATTTATTTTATTGTATTCTATTATTTTCTATTCTATGCTATTCTTTTATTTTCTATTCTATTCTTTTCTATTTCTAGAAACACACAAGCTAGCAAACGCTTCCAGCGCTATGAGGTCTTCTGTAGTGGAAAGCAGGAAGGACAATGATAATTCCGGATAGTGGGCAGATGCAGCCCTCCTCAGACAGAGTAGTCCACCACTAGGTTCTACGAAAAACAAACGGCCAAGAAGGCGCGCGCATCTACTGCATTACAGAAAAAAAAAAAAACATTTACTCAATGTAAAAGCCGATAAAAGTGAATACTCACACATTTGCTACTAGAGTCATCAGACCACACAATGACATTAAAGGGGTTTAGAGCTGGTATTGGCCTGGTATCAAGAGATCCCCCAAATTTTCCACTTCAATTTAAGAGAGATTGAACAGTACTGACTGGCATATTCAAGGCTTTGGATATCTTTTAATATCCTTTTCCATCTTTGTAAAGTTTCATTACCTTGTTACGCAGGTCTTTTGGCTGTTCTTTTCTGCTTCCCATGGCTCAGTGTCTAGTCTGCTTGGTGCATCCATGTGAGAGCGAACAAACTCATTGACTATTTATACAGAGACACTAATTGCAATTTAAAAAGCCACAATAACCTGTGTGTGCCACCTTCTGTGTTATGATTTATCTGAAATAAGGAATGCTGCATCTAAACGAATGGAACGGAACAAATTAATAATAAATAATAATAATAAAAAGTTTTTATTATTATTACTTTAGTTATGGTTCCATTCATTTAGATACGGCATATTTCGGATAATTTGTAACTTCGGATAAATTCTTGTTCGTTACGTTCACTAACAGCCAAATTTGAATAACTACTAACCTATAATGTAATAGTTAGTAATAGTTAAGTTATTATTAGTTAGTTATTATATCACATTTTCAAATTTTGGGGTTTTCGGATTTTTAGAATTTCAGATTTCCGAATTTTCGAATTACTGAATTTACGAATATTTGAATTTACGTATATTCTGAAAAATCTGTTACAGTGGAACCTTGGATTTCGAGATTATCCGTTCCCGGAGAATGCTTGTAATCCAAAGCACTCGCATATCAAAACGAGTTTCCCCATAGAAGTCAATGGAAACTAAGATAATTCGTTCCGCATTGACTTCTATTACATGCAATACCGCATGTGGCCAGAGGCGGGGGGGCGCCGGAGAGCCTCGGAAATACTCGGGGACAGCCCCGGTCAACTCGGAAAGCCTCAGGAATGGAGTAGACATGGGAGCCATCAAAAAATTAGTTTCGTTTCGTTCTGTTCCGTTTCGTATAAAAAAAAATTTGCAATTCGTGTACGAAATTTTATTCGGATTCGAATCGTTACAAATCGTTAATTTGGATAACGAATAACGACACTCTACGAATAATAACGAATTATCCGAAAACGTATTAACGTTACCTAACACAAGTCTATTGTTCACCAATCACTCAGAGGAAGTACAAAATACGAAATTTCGTTTACGAATACGTACGAATCGTTACGAATCGCTATAATTTCTTTCATATTAGTTGAAATTAGTTATTTGGTAGTTTGGATTCGGATAATTTCCGAAATTCGTAAACGAAATTTCGTATTTCGTACAGAATTCGTATTCGTAAAAATTCGTAATTCGGATTTGAAACAATTCGTACGAATTTCCGATTCGTGCGAAACTAATCGCACATGTCTAGAATGGAGTATTTCCGAGCGTTTCCGAGTATTTCCCGAGTGATTCCGAGTATTTCTGAATGTCTCTGAACCATTGCGAGTGCCCCTGGCGCCCCCGCACCTCTGGCCAAATGCGGTACTGCACACAACATTGGCTTGAATTCTACTCACGACACTCGCAAACCAAGTCAGAATTAAAAAAAAAAAGTTGCTCGCCTTTCAAAATGCTCATTAACCGCGTTACTCGTAAACCAAGGTTCCACTGTATTTGGATATTTCTGAATTAACGAATTTGTCGAAATTCATTAAAAAACTAAACAAAAAACTAATTGCACATGTCTAGGCAGAGCCATGTGTTCTAGATATATTGTATACTGTATATAAACACTTATACTGCCTATAGCTAGCAGTGTTACTGGTGTATTTGCTTGCAGTTCTGATAATTGGGCAGCAGATGGCAGTGCAGGAGCACAAATGTAGAGCGCTGGGGTAATTGATGAGCAGCTCTTGATGCAATAACTGCGGGAGCATCAGGCGTTTTATACTTTGAGCAGAAATTAACCACCCAGAGCCATAATACTCAGCCAGTGGTTAAATCTCCGACACGTCCGCTGGGTAAATATTGACATTTATGTGTTAAACCCGGGGCTCTGGCCGGCCCGTGTATATCAAGGTGCTGACCTGTGTGCTGTGTCTTTCTATAACTCGGTTCCATGTCCATATTTCATTAAATGTACTTATTCTCACCGCTGCTGAGCCCAGAGATTTCCAGATATAGATCGCACGCTGCGGAAGAAAGACGTCTGCTCGGCCTTACGTTATACACAGCCAGGGTAATGCGGGGGGATGGTTAGGATGAAATGCAATTTTGGTTAATTATCATTCTATTTATTATTATACAGGTTTTATTATATAGCAAAAAAATATTTGTGCAGCGCTTTCCAAAATAACCCTGCGTTCACACCTATGCGCTTTTTTTTGTGTGTGTTTCCCGTTTTTCAGAAACGCATTACATTCCATTTGACATGGTTGCCTATGGCACACCGGAATCTGGTGCATATTTGGAAAGGGTCAGCGACTTTTTTTCCCACAGCAGATTGCGTGTAATAGAATTCAATGAAAGGCAAGTGTTGCATTTTTGATGCGTTTTGCATTTTTCCCCCCTTTAAAAACACTGTATATAGCTGGTTGTTAAGGAGTGGGAAGCCGGCCGCCTCGTCCCTAACAACGGATAAGTCATCAGCTGTCAGCGGGGTTCCCCGCTGACAGCTGAATGTAAAAAAAGAAGAATTGCTGCTAAAAAATGTGTGAAAAAAATGTCATGGGGTCCTCTTTCAATCCATACCAGGCCCTTCAAGTCTAGTATGGATTGTAAGGGGAACCCCACACCAAAAAAAAAAAATGGCGTGGGGTCCCCCCAAAATCCATACCAGACCCTTATCAGAGCATGCAGTCCAGGAGGTCAGGAAAGGGATGGAACAAGCAAGCGCCCCGCCCCCCCCCGAACCATACCAGTCCACATGCCCTCAACATGAGGGGGGTGATTTAGGGGCAGGGGGGACTCTGCCCCCTAACCAAAGCACCTTTTCCCCATGTTGATGGGGACAAGGGCCTCTTCCACACAACCCTGGGCTGTGGTTGTGGGGGTCTGCGGGCGGGGGGGACTTATTGGAAGCTTTAACAAGGGAGCCCCCAGATCCTGCCCCCCTCCCATGTGAATATGTGAGTATGGGGTACCCATTCACCAAAAAAGTGTAAAAGTGAAAAGTTTTTGACAATTCCTTTATTTAAAAAAAAAAAATGTTGGCAAGGAGAGAGAGGGGGAGAGAAGAACGCACATTACATGGTAAGACCTACCCCGAAAATAAGCCCTACTGTGTCTTTTGTTGCCAAAATTAATATAAGACTTGGGATTATTTTTGGGGAAACACGTTAAGTATAAATTCCCCTCCTCCCAGTAAAAACCCACCCTTGCTGAAATCCCCCTTCTCAGCACAAATCTTTGCCCCACCCAAATAAATCCCAACCAGCTCAAATGCCTGCCCCCCCCCAAAAAAAAAATCATCCCTCCTAGCACAAATCCTCTACCCCATAAAATTTCCCCTCCTAGTACACATCTTCTCCCCCCACTTCAAATCCCCCGTCCCAGCACAAATTCCCCCCTCCTACCACAAATCACCCCCATCCCCCCCTCCCAACACAAATCTCCCTAAATCACTACTCTACTACTACTACTACTAGCACCCCCCCCCCACATTTCCCTTCTTAAAACGATACTTACCCCCTGCCACCCCCCCAGATTCCTCCTTTCAACACGAATCCCCTCCCTACCAATATCCTTGTGGCACCCCCCCACCTCACATCATACCTCAGTGCCCGGGGCAGCCGCCCCTCCAGCTCACTCCTTGTCCCAGCCTTGGTCAGGGCTGCTGTTAGAAATCACGGCGCCCCATACAGCCCTCATGATGCAGCAGAAAAGCAGCGCTGACTTTATCTGTCTACACCCCGAAAATGGAAAAAAAAAAAGTCCCTCCCCTTCTCCCACCTCCTGGGCCCCACTGTTAACCTGATGGGGCCCAGGGAAATGTAATTATAACCCTGATAAGCAAGTAGGGTTTGGTCTAGTAAAAACCATTCATTCATTTTGGAAGAAATTAATATTAAAGCTGCCCTGGGCCCCCTGTTTAGCTGATGGGGTCCGGGCCCCCCTGTTTAGTTGATGAGGCCCAGGCTCCCCTGTTTAATTGATGGTACCCGGGCTCCCCTGTTTAGTTGATGGTACCCGGGCTCCCCTGTTTAGTTGATGGTACCCGGGCCATCCTGTTTAGTTGACGGGACCCGGGCCCCCCTGTTTAGTTGACGGGACCCGGGCCCCCCTGTTTAGTTGACGGTACCCGGGCCCCCCTGTTTTGTTGATGGGCCCCGGGCCCCCCTGTTTAGTTGATGGTACCCGGGCCCCCCTGTTTAGTTGATGGTACCCGGGGCCCCCTGTTTAGTTGATGGTACCCGGGCCCCCCTGTTTAGTTGATGGTACCCGGGCCCCCCTGTTTAGTTGATGGTACCCGGGCCCCCCTGTTTAGTTGATGGGACCTGGGCCCCCCTGTTTAGTTGATGGAGCCTGGGCCCTCCTTTTTAGCTGATAGGGCCCAGTTTAGAAGGACCAGTCGTACTGCCTTTTCTCACCATCTATTTCTTTATTTTTCAGCCTTATACTGTACGCATCATGGGGAATTCAGGCTGAGCACATTCGTCAGATTTACCTTTGACTGGGAAAGCGGGTTGCTGATGTTCCCGCTGGACGTTCTCAGGCAAGGTAAGACATAATCTCACAAGTATATCCCGTATCTCTTCCCAATTGGGAATGCCTGGGGAGCCTCTCCCGGGAACTTCTGCAAAAAAATTCTCAAAGCGTATTAGCTGGCACCTCTCAGTTCAAAAGAGGCGGAAAACCACCACACTCCCGAAAATTGTCAGGAGGAACCTCAAAGTCTGTAAAAAACAAAAAAAAAGCCTTGAGCCTAAATGTACAATGTATCATATTGAGGACAACTGATGACGCTACTTGGTGGTCTCAGTAGGTGAACCTTTATATTGCCTACGGTGATGAGCCGGGATTAGCATCTTGGATCGGGTGTGTCAAATTTTTGCCTGAAGAGGTGTGTGCACCCTTGTTCTGTTTGGGGAATTACCTACATTTTTACTAGCTAGCAACCCCCCCCCCCCCTATCAATTATCCTCAAAAACTGAGGTTTTAGTTGCACAACCTTTGGAAACAAATATGGGAGCGGCACTGCCTTGTCAAGGTCCCCCTGGGTTGTGCGGTCCCAACTCTAGTTTTTGGGAGTCTCCCTGGTGGAGCATATATAACAATGGTAAATTAGGGCAGGTATGCCTGGAGGGAGCCCATTCTTCTATAAAGTTGTACTCAACCCCCCCCCCCCCCACTTACCTGTAGTGATCTTTAAAGCACATATTCAACCAACACAGCCAATCCAGCCTTGTCCCTCTGCTGTTCAGGACCTCTGCTGCCATCATAGTCCTCTTCAGTTGGCTGCCTCTTCTGGGTGTAGACCAGTGGTTCTCAACCTGGGGGTCATGACTCCTTCGGGGTTGAATGATGATTTGCCAAGGGTCACCGAATCCTGGGCTGTTCCTGAAGCCCACACCGCTCTTCCAGTCTTTTTGTGGCCGCCCAGCAGGGCTGTTCCTGGACCCCTCAGCCACCCACTCAGCCTCATGGCATGGCTGGGGGGCAAAGACTAGAGGTCAGCTGATTGGTGAGGAATGTGAAGTGGGAGGGGCTGGAAGAGACCCTATATCCTGATTTCGGCATAGGTGGCACTGCTACGAGACACCACAAAGTCAGAGACACAGTGAGTAACACACCCTGTGATTAGAGTTGCCATTAAAAGTCCCCACTACAGTTCTTAGATCAGCAGATGACCTTGATTAAGAGCACCCAAGTTGACTGCAGGGGCGGATCCAGGGGGGGGGGGGCAACGGGGCAATTGCCCCTCCCCCCCAAGAAAATATCACACTGACTGACATGATTTCATTGTCAGTCACTTGCAGGCTGCAACCAGGCTATGCTCGAGTCTCTCTCTCATCAGCCGATCAGCGGCACAGAGCGAGAGAGTGTCTAGTGTGTTACACGGTGCCTGGCTGGACCAGGAGGAGCCTGGAGGTGGGTGGAGCTGAGCCGTTGGCTTGGCAAGCATGGCTTCGTTGCTAGCGCCTGGCGTCTAGCAACGAGTGACGTCATTGAGTCAGTCACGTGACTCACGTCGGACTCGGAGTTTCAAAATCAGAGCCGACGTGACGCTGACAGGAGCTGCCTGGAGGAGCCTAGGGGAACAGTTGCTGCTGCAGTCTCAGACTGCAGTAGTGGCACTGTGTGGCAGAGTGCCAGCAATCTTTCTTCTAGGCGGCCGCCGCTAAGTGTGTTGGCCCCTCCCACCTGCAGCACCTCCTCCCTCCATCTTGTCCACACTCCACACAGTCACTCACACTGACTGCAGGCCTCCACTCCTAATAGCAAGAAAGTGACACAGCAAGTAAAAATCGGCAAAAAAAATGGCAGGTGACGTGGCAAGTGACAGTCCGCAACTTGTGGCAGGTGACGTGGCAAGTGACAATCCGCATTTGGTGGCAGATGACGTGGCAAGTGACAGTCCACAACTTGTGGCAGGTGTCGTGGCAAGTGACAATCCGCAACGTGTGGCAGGCGACATGGCAAGTGACAATCCGCAACGTGTGGCAGGCGACATGGCAAGTGACAATCCGCAACGTGTGGCAGGCGACATGGCAAGTGACAATCCGCAACGTGTGGCAGGCGACATGGCAAGTGACAATCCGCAACGTGTGGCAGGCGACATGGCAAGTGACAATCCGCAACGTGCGGCAGGCGACATGGCAAGTGACAATCCGCAACGTGTGGCAGGCGACATGGCAAGTGACAATCCGCAACGTGTGGCAGGTGGCGTGGCAAATGACAATCCGCATCTGGTGGCAGGTGACGTGGCAAGTGACAGTCCGCAACATGTGGCAGGTGATGTGGCAAGTGACAGTCTGCAACTTGTGGCAGGTGACACACTTGTGGCTCCCACTGATTCTGCATTATGGTGAGTTGAACCATTTCATTTTATATAACAATGTAATAATAGAAATAATGCACTTCAATCACCCTGACACCATATTAACCATGGTGCCAGGATGATTGAAGTGCCAACCCCAGCCATTTCCCCCGATAAATTGCCCGCAAAAAAACATATTTTCTGGCAGTGCCCCTCCCGAGACCAGACTCTGGATCCGCCCCTGGTTGACTGATCAGAACTCCCCGCCAGCACTGCCATTCATCGCATTCCCCCCACCAAGGAGTAAGAGAAGTAATAAAAATATAAGAATACATGGAAGGGAGAGGAAAAGAGGGGGAGGAACAAAGAAAAAGGGAGAGAAAGAATAGGAGAACAAGAAAGATGGCTAGAGAGAGGGATGGGGGAAAAAAGCAAGAAATTACGATAGAGAGAGATAAAAGGGAAAGAAAGGAGAACAAAGAGAGTGGTACATCCTAAAGCGCCCAATGTGTCCTCGTGCAATTTCAGCTTGCTAAACAAACTTGGCAACCAATTTATAATTTGCTTTTAGACATGGGTGGTCAACCTGTGGTCTTCCAGCTGTTGCGGAACTGCAAGTTCCCATCAGGTCTCAGCCTTTGGGAGTCATGCTTGTAACTCTCAGCCTTGCAATGCCTCATGGGACTTGTAGTTCCGCAACAGCTGGAGGGCCGCAGGTTGAGCACCCATGTTTAAGAGTAAGGTGCAATTGGAAGAGCTTCTGCACAGAACAAAACAAAACAAAGTTCTTTCCAGCACACTTACTAGATAGCCAGAAAACGACATTTGCAAATGTATTTGGAAGCTGCACTGCCTAATCAAGTCTCCCCTGTATGCAACATCAAGGGGGCCCAAGAATGACTTCTCCTCAATGACTCTTGGTTGTGCAATGAGGAGCGTCAAGTACAAATGTTTATGTAATTTGCAGGTCTTTTTGAAACAGCCGGCCATTCATAGCACCATTAGGAACATAGTGTGGTCCTCATTCTACTTCCCCGGTTCTCAACACATGGTCTGCCAGCCCACTGAATGCAGCCGGTGGACTGTTTGGCGCCCGGCACAACTGTGGGGGGGGGGGGGGGGGGTTTGAAGTCTCATTAGGAGACTGGCGGCTTTGCAGTGGCACTGTAGGAGACTGTAGGGCACTGCTGGGGGCTGGGGGACACTGTTGGAGATTGAGGGCTCTATGGGGGGCCGGGAGGCCTCAGTGACTCTTGGATATGTGCTAGGACAAGCACTTAATACAAATGCTCATATCACTTGGAGGTCTTTTTGAAACAGTTGGCCATTCTTAGTGCCATTAGGGACTAGGCACTAGTGACCCACTGTTAGGTCTTGGCATCCCTCCCTCCAGGCCTCCAGCCAGCTGAATATCTCCTAGCCTCCCAGCAAGTTAGGGGGAACTGCAAGGTGCTCAATGGTGCTGTGGAAAGTTGGGGGGCACTAATAGCTTTCAGAGGATATGGGGGCACTGTGGAAGGTGGGGGGGGGGGGGGGGGGGGGGGGGGGGGGGCACTGACAGCTCTCAATGGGGCTGGGGACATCGTGGGAGGTTGAGGAGCATTGAGTAAGCACTCCTGGTAGTGTGAAACGCATTAGCGTTTTTTGCTTTGCTGTAACCCACATTTGTGTGATTTTGTTTCACAAATAAAAGGCATTGAAATTTATTTTGGAGTGCGGCCGTCCAGAGTCTTTTAATCTATCGTCATTAGGTTGAGGAGCATTGTTGGCCAATGGCCACTATTGGATGGAGAACTACTATTAGAGCCTGGAACTCTGGAAGGTTGAGGAGCATTGTTGGCCAATGGCCACTATTGGATGGAGAACTACTATTAGAGCTTGGAACTCTGGAAGGTTGAGGAGCATTGTTGTCCAATGGCCACTATTGGATGGAGAACTACTATTAGAGCCTGGAACTCTGGAAGGTTGAGGAGCATTGTTGTCCAATGACCACTATTGGATGGAGAACTACTATTAGAGCCTGGAACTCTGGAAGGTTGAGGAGCATTGTTGTCCAATGGCCACTATTGGATGGAGAACTACTATTAGAGCCTGGAACTCTGGAAGGTTGAGGAGCATTGTTGGCCAATGGCCACTATTGGATGGACAACTACTATTAGAGCTTGGAACTCTGGAAGGTTGAGGAGCATTGTTGGCCAATGGCCACTATTGGATGGAGAACTACTTTTAGAGCCTGGAACTCTGGAAGGTTGAGGAGCATTGTTGTCCAATGGCCACTATTGGATGGAGAACTACTATTAGAGCTTGGAACTCTGGAAGGTTGAGGAGCATTGTTGGCCAATGGCCACTATTGGATGGAGAACTACTATTAGAGCCTGGAACTCTGGAAGGTTGAGGAGCATTGTTGGCCAATGGCCACTATTGGATGGAGAACTACTATTAGAGCTTGGAACTCTGGAAGGTTGAGGAGCATTGTTGGCCAATGGCCACTATTGGATGGAGAACTACTATTAGAGCTTGGAACTCTGGAAGGTTGAAGAGCATTGTTGTCCAATGGCCACTATTGGATGGAGAACTACTATTAGAGCTTGGAACTCTGGGAGGTTAGAGGATCTGCCGCTGGCTGGAGGCCCAAAGGCTCAGGGAGGCCACAGCCTGGTGGTTGAGAACCACCGCACTAGATCACCTAAGGCTTCATAAAGGTCTCCTAATGGTGCTACGAATGTCCGACTGTTTCAAAAAGACCTCCAAATTACATAAACATTTGTACTTGGTGCTCCTCATTGAACATCCAAGAGTCATTGAGGAGAAGTCATTGTTGGGCCCCCTTGATGTTGCATACTTAGGGGCTAGTTGTACTCTTCGCACTGCTTATAGTGCTGAACTAGTAGCCACCTGGTGGGCTGCCATATCTCATTTTTAAGCGGCGTTCAGCACATGCCAGGCAGAGTTCAGCTGGAGACCTTTGCGACTTTCCTGGGAAGTTGCCGGTTGGTGTACCGACACGTGTGAAGGGAGCTTTGGCTTGTGGCATCCACACTACATTCATTTTTCATAACTGCAGAGATTATGATTTGCATGTGTGACTAAAGCCTAACGACAGGTCGTCTCTGGTGGTGCACGGCACTCAGTCGTTGCCGCGTCATAATGAAGACATCGACCGCGGGTTATAGGAAGCAGATGGAACGTCTGTTGCCAAACCTCTGGCACCGGGCTGCGACAATCCACAGCTGATTGTATAATCAACACACACATGGATCTGGAGGATAATTAGCCGTTTGCTTCTATAAATGCACTTTGCATGGAGAAAATTCAGATTAGAGCAGCCAAAAATACCATCCAAAGGCAGGCCACCGACTTCCCGAGACTCCGGCCTAACCGGCAACTGGGAGGCCAAATACATCAGTGTCACCGATACGCCAAAACGGGGTGACGTCAGCCCTCCCGGAAAGGTTAAATCCTTTAGAGCTGCTCGGCATTTAATTGCATTAAAAGACCTTTTGTTCAGATAGAAAGAAAGACACAAAACATCTCCATCCATCTCCTGAGCGGAGGAGCGTTATCCCGGAGATCGGACCTGAGGCACATATTAATGTCCGCCAATAAAGTCATCTCATGTATGGAAGGGACGGGCCTCTGCTGATGGGACACGGGGAGGGGGGGGGGTTCAAGGGAAGCCATAACCATTAACCCCGTCGCTGCCAGAGCCAATTATTTATTGCACACATTTCAAAAAATAATTTTGTGGGCACACGGGCACCGCCCCCCCCCCCCTATTCATGTGCCTGGCCCTTTTCAGGATGCTGGACACATGAATTACTATGGCGGGGATAGGCAGGGGGGTGTGTATTTTGAAGCACCTGATTAGAGCCAGAGGCTCTGATAGGCTTCAAAATAGGGTGGGATCGGGGGCGCAGAGCACTGAGTCCCGATCCCACCCTGTTGTGTGACGATAGCAAATTAATTTTCTCTATTTTCACATTAACGTTGTTCCCCGCCAATCAGGAGGCAGGTCTGTGAGGCCTGTTTGCCGATTGGCCAAAGCGCCAGTCTATCCTATTGGCTGCCCAGCGTTTTGGAGATTAGAGAGGAGACGCGGGAGGAGCGGACCCCGGAGCCACTGCCTGCACCCGACGAGAGGAGGAGAGGAGACCACAGCCCCAGCCTCAGCCCTGGATCATGTAGATGCCTTACTGCTGGCTGCCCGATCGGCGGGGGGGGGGGGGGCTTTCTCTGTCCTGCGCCACGGTTGATTCTGCCACTGGTTGATTCTTTAATTATGGGCAGACTGCACCTTGTAGGCAGACAAAAGAAAGCACTTGCATGGAGGCTGCATATGATGGGCACAATGGCTGCATATGATGGCACAGTAGCTGCATATGATGGGCACAGAAGCTGCATATGATGGGCACAGAGGCTGCATATGGTGGGCACAGAGGCTGCATATGATGAACCCAGAGGCTGCATATGATGGGTACAATGGCTGCATATTATGGGCACAGAGGCTACATATGATGGGCACAGAAGCTGCATATGGTGGGCACAGAGGCTGCATATGATGGGTGCAGAAGCTGCATATGGTGGGCACAGAGGCTGCATATGGTGTGCACAGAGGCTGAATATGGTGTGCACAGAGGCTGCATATGATGGGCACAGAATCTGCATATGATGGGCACAGAAGCTGCATATAGTGGGCACAGAGGCTGCATATGATGAGCATAGAGGCTGCATATGATGGGCACAGAAGCTGCATATGATGAGCACAGAGGCTGCATATAATGAGCACAGAAGCTGTATATGGTGGGCACAGAGGCTGCATATGATGAGCACAGGGGCTGCATATGATGAGCACAGAAGCTGCATATGATGAGCACCGAGGCTGTATATGATGAGCACAGAAACTGCATATGGTGTGCACAGAGGTTGCATATGATGGGCACAGTGGCTGCATATGATGGGCGCACAGGCTGCATATGATGGGAGCACAGGCTGCATATGATGGGCACAGTGGCTGCATATGATGGGAACAGAGGCTGCATATGATGGGAACAGAGGCTGCATATGATGGGCACAGAGGCTGCATATGATGGGCACAGAGGCTGCATATGATGGGCACAGAGGCTGCATATGATGGGCACAGAAGCTGCATTTTATGGGCACAGTGGCTGCATTTTATGGGCACAGTGGCTGCGTTTGATGGGAACAGTGAGGCTGCAATTGGTGTTTTTTTTTTCATTTTTTTTTTCATAATTTTTCAGTCTGTTTGCGCCCCTCCAAAAAATTTGTGCACCAGCCGCCACTGCTCGAACCCCTTACCCTAACGAAAAAACATTATAATAAATGAATAATAATAGAAGAAGAAATAAAAGCCCCCCCCCCCACCCCGCGGTAGCACGCCACCACCTTGGATCCGGACGCCTTTTTCGCGAATCAAGAGCAGAAATTAAGTGATTTTAGTGAAAAAAAAAAAAAAAGTGTGGGCGCTCGGTCTTGGCTGACAAGCGGGAGATAATCGCGGCCCCACCCCCCCATCTATTTGTATTCCTCGCTGAACTTGGAGAGACAAACGTTCCCGGAGAATTGCTGATGTTACCGATACAGACATTAAAAGAAGAAAGCGTGTTATCACAAGCCCGGCGCGCTTTGGAGTTAATGCGGAAACATCACTGGGCCCCGGCGATACACACCAAATATTATCTGGACGCGCCGCTCACGCCGTTTACTTTTCAAATGCCGCTTTTTCTTCTTTAAATATGAGAGAGTCGCCTTCGTCTGACACTTAATTTATGTAAAAAAAAAAGCAGCCGGGTGTGGGGGAGGTTTTAGTAACTCATTATTAATATACGCGGCACACAGATGGAAAGAGGCTTCGCGGCGGCGCGACTGCTGAGACGCCGAAGGATTTAGATACAAATTTTCGAAGTTTAGGGAGGAGAGACTTTTGTATTATGTCACACGTGCGAATGGCGCCTCGCGTTTCATTCCCGGGACGCATGGAGTTTTTTTTGGGGGGATCATGAAGAATGGCGGGCAGAGCCTGGGATCGGTCACACCGATTTATATTAGAATAGCGATTGATAAAATGGAAAAGAGAGTAAAATTATTTACAATCCTTGTGATTTATTTGTCTTTTTGGCAGTTTTTGGTAACATTCGCCTTTGCTAGCGGCAGATGCGGGTGTAATTGCAGGGCCCGGGGTGAAGCAGCGTCCCCGTAAGGATGGAGGAGCGATTGTCTGCGGTTTTCTGAAGTTCTTTACAACACATGTAGACGTAGAAGGTGAATTGTGGGTGTGGCAAAACTGCGCGGTGGGAGGGGCTTCTCACTGTGTGCAGAGTAACATGCGACACAGTCCAAAAATTGTTCTTTAATTACTGTGCCATTACCAAAAGTCTAACCAGGAATATGTAACACGCAGAGTGCAGGGGTTAGGAGTCTGTAATGTATAGAGCGCAGGGGTCAGGAGTGTGTAATACACAGAGCGCAGGGGTCAGAAGTGTGTAATGTATAGAGCGCAGGGGTCAGAAGTGTGTAATGTATAGAGCGCAGGGGTCAGGAGTGTGTAATACACAGAGCACAGGGGTCAGGGGTGTGTAATGTATAGAGCGCAGGGGTCAGGAGTGTGTAATACACAGAGTGCAGGGGTCAGTAGTGTGTAATGTATAGAGCGCAGGGGTCAGAAGTGTGTAATCTATAGAGCGCAGGGGTCAGGAGTGTGTTATGCACAAGGAACAGGGGTCAGGAGCGCATTATGCACAAGGAACAGGGGTTAGGAGTGTGTAATGTATAGAGCGCAGGGGTCAGGAGTGTGTTATGCACAGGGAACAGGGGTCAGGAGTGTGTTATGCACAGGGAACAGGGGGCAGGTGTGTGTTTATATCACAAGGACTCAGCACGCAGGATGGGACTCAGCATGGAGGACGGGACTCAGCATGGAGGACGGGACTCAGCACGGAGACGGGACTCAGCACGGAGATGGGACTCAGCATGGAGATGGGACTCAGCACAGAGGACGGGACTCAGCGTGGAGGACGGGACTCAGCACGCAGGATGGGACTCAGCATGGAGGACGGGACTCAGCACAGAGACGGGACTCAGCATGGAGATGGGACTCAGCACAGAGGACGGGACTCAGCGTGGAGGATGGGACTCAGCACCGAGGATGGGACTCATCATGGATGACGGAACTCAGCATGAAGGACGGGACTCATCATGGAGCACGGGACTGAGCATGAAGGACGTGACTCATCATGGAGGACGGGACTCAGCATGAAGGACATGACTCAGCACAGAGACGGGACTCAGCACAGAGGACGGGACTCAGCACGGAGGACGGGACTCAGCACGGAGGACGGGACTCAGCACGGAGGACGGGACAAGGAGGACGGGACTCAGCAAGGAGGACGGGACTCAGCACGGAGGACGGGACTCAGCACGGAGGACGGGACTCAGCATGGAGGACGGGACTTAGCATGGAGAACAAGACTCAGCATGGAGGACAAGACTCAGCATGGAGGACAAGACTCAGCATGGAGAACAAGACTCAGCATGGAGAACAAGACTCAGCATGGAGAACAAGACTCAGCATGGAGGACAGGACTCAGCATGGAGGACAGGACTCAGCAAGGAGGACAAGACTCAGCATGGAGGACAAGACTCAGCATGGAGAACAAGACTCAGCATGGAGAACAGGACTCAGCATGGAGGACAGGACTCAGCATGGAGGACAGGACTCAGCATGGAGGACAGGACTCAGCATGGAGGATGGGACTCAGCACGGAGGACAGGACTCAGCACAGAGGACGGGACTCAGCACGGAGGACGGGACTCAGCACAGAGGATGGGAATCAGCACGGAGGACGGGACTCAGCACAGAGGATGGGAATCAGCACGGAGGTCGGGACTCAGCAAGGAGGACGGGACTCAGCACGGAGGACGGGACTCAGCGTCTATCTGAAATGGTAAGAAAAAGTAAAGAAAGAAGGAGTAAAGCCACCAGCAGATGGCATTTAGTGACATTTCCATAAAGCTTCCGGGTGAACTTGTTACCGATGTAGCGAATTCTGCCTATGTCGCAATGTTCGTACCGTGACAATGGTGTATGGCGTCTACATTGGTTTTAGCTAAGCTAAGCAACTGGGACCTCCGCTTTACTTTCACGCGTCAGAGTGAAGTTTTAATTGGGTCCCTTTAGCTGGCTGAGTGATGGCAATGTGACGGTTTAATGCCCGCACAGGAGGAATATCAGAGCCACTCAGCAGCTATTCGCTGCCCCCCAGAGTCATGGAAAATGCAAAACGTTGGAGTTTGACTGGAGAATACCTTCAAGTCATGGCCTCCGGCAACCAGCATTGTGCAAAAAACGCTTTTCACGCTTTTATGCTTTTTCCTGCTTTATGATCCATTTGGCGTTTCATAACAATGCGCGCGCCCGCGCTCTCCGCGGCTTAGGGTTTATATTTTTAACCACAAACCAGCAGCATTAATGTGCCCTTTGTGAGCCATTGGAAGTAATCTGCAAATAAGACATTCTTTATTGCTCTGCCACCGCTCTGTAATAATAGGCTTCCGAGGGGGAAAAAAAATAAAATAAAGATATTTTATGAAATCTCTGGATACTTTTGTTTTTCGGTGACGGAGCGCATCATTATGCCGGTGACATTATACCCATTAAAGATCTCCCGATTATAAACAGAGTATATTAACTTTATTCTTAAAGAGGACCGGTCACAGTTGGGCTTCTGAAAGCAGGTAGGACCAGAACCACTCGTTGACCGTAATACACACAGTGGGGGGGGAGAATATTGATTGGCTCCCCTCAGGGCCGTTTTTAAGGCAGGGCAGAAGGGGCAGCTGCCCAGGGGCCCTGTCATTGTTGTGGGGCCCAAAGCAGCTGCCTCATACTTGCCAACTATCCCAGTTTAAATTCCCTCATCCTTTGAAGTTTTAGTCCCATGCTGTGTCCCGATATCTCAGTGTGAAGTGCTGCTACTAATGCTGCCCAGCTCGTGTACAGATGACTCACCTGCAGACCCTGTGTTTACATGTAAATAACTGGCATTGATATGTAAATAGCGGCAGCATTCATAAGTAAACAGCTGCGGCCGGCGGCATTGATATGTAAATAAAGGCG